>JAULSY010000111.1:0-114874 GCA_030512305.1 Cercophora samala
TTAAATCTAATAAAGAGGTTAGGATTTAAATTTAATATAATATAACGCCGGTAAGTTTAAAAATATTATAGTAAAGTTAAAAGAATATTACGATTAGTATTTAAAAAAGGTAAGTTTATCGTTAAAGTTAAATATATAAAAAAAAGCAGTATTAAAAAATAAATTAAATAAAAATTATAAAATAAACGATATATTTATAAAGAGGAAGTTAAATTTATAGAGGTTATAATAGAAAAAAAGGTAAAAAGATAAGTAATAAGTAAAAATTCGAAAGATATTATTAATATAATTTATAAATAATATAGTATAACGGTTAAAAGATTAATACCTTTTAAAATTATTATAATTAATTACTTTAAAGGTAATTATCCTTTATTTAAAAAGTAAATAACATAAAGACTATAAAAAACGGTATAAGTTTAAACTATCGACGGAGTAAAGTTTTTTTTCTTTTTATTAAGTTTTACGGTTAAAGTTTTTTCATTGGGGGGGGTAATATTACAGCGCTAGCTAGTTCTATACTACTACGCCTTACCGCCTATTTAATATAGTAAGTAGAGGTTGCTCTTTAGTAGTAGTTATTTTAGTTGTATACGCTATAGGGCTATAATCTTTTACTTCTTTTATTTTTTAAATTAAAATCCTATAAATCAGCCTACACTTACTCGAGCCTTTGCCTTACGTACGACGTTGCCCTTACAATACTTTTAAAAGTTATTTTTATTTTTTTATATTTTAAGTTTTTATTATTAAAAATACTATTATTAATAAGAGATTTAATAATAAATATTATTATTATAGTAGTATAGATATATATAAAGAGAGGTAAGGTTTAGTGGTATTTAATATTAAACTTTTTAATATTACGGTTATAGTAAAAGAATTAAATACCGGTAAAGATTATAGTTAAAGATTGGGATTTAATAGTGGTAGGGGGCTTTTAAAATACTTTAAATATTATAAGTATATAATTATATTTAATATATTAAAGAGTAAATATAGTAAGTATTTATTTTTTACGTTTAAAAGTTTTATTAGTTTTAAATTAAGATTATTAAATATTATAAATAAAGGAGGTAGTTTTTATATTATTAAAGACGAGACTAATTTATTTATTAAATTTCTTAAATTCTAAGTAGTTATTTTAAAGCTTATTATAAATTTAATAAGTATCTTTAATCGTACTTTTATTTTTTTAAATTATACCGAGTTAAATTATAAATAGGTTTTTATAATAAATTTAATTAACTTTTAAAAAAGAAGGCGGGACTTTATTATTTTGTTTAAATATATTTAGAAATAAGTATTTTATTATTTATTTTAATAATTTATTAACGGTAAGGTTATAGGGGAGAAGGAGGTTTATAATTATTTTTTTAATAAATAATTAAATAAAGTTGAAGGAGCTTTATATAAAAGGGCTTTTAAATTTAAGGTATATTATTAAATAAACGTTAGTAAGGGAGATGAATTTATTTTAATAATTACTAGTAAGTTTACAAATATTATTTTTAAAGTTAAAGTTATTATAAATAATAACCGAGTTTTTATTATAAATAATATATTTAATATTCTTAAGGGTTTATTATTATATTTCGTTTATTATTTTATTAAATTTAATATAAAAAACGGTAATATTTATATTTAAAAAGGTGTTAATTATACGGTAAGGAATATTATTTATTATAAAATAAACATTAATAATTTATTAAATAAATATATTAGAATTATAAATATAGCCCTTTATTAATAATATTATAATAAAGTATATATAGTTCTAGTTTTTTTTAAAAGTAACGACTTTTTTAACTACGTTATATAATTTTTTTTATAGATTATTAAAATAAAAATTAAACGTTATTAATATTAAATTTATTTAATTTATAAGTATTTAAAAGAGTAAGGTAATTAATTAAAGGGACTTTTTTTATAAGGCTAGTTATATTTATTTAAAGGTATTTTTTAATTAGGAAATATTATATAAAGTAGTAATAGTAATAGGCTTATTAAAGTTATTTTTATTGTAAGGTTTAAATTTATTAAAGTAAGGTTATTTAAAAAGGGAGGTTATTTCTTTATATATTTAATAAACTAGATATAGAAGACTTTTAAGTTTTTTTTTAAAGGGGATAATAACGGTATATAGTTTAAAGGTATTATAAATTTATAGTTTATAAAGGATTTTTATAAAATAGTTAATTTAAATAAAATTAAAAATTAATTATTTAATAAAGACTTTAAAATTTTAAATATAAATATTACTATTAAAATACTTTATTATTATACCTTTTATTATTTATTTATTTTATTAATATTTAATAATATTTTTTACGGTATACCGGTTATAATTTTTTTTATTATTATTACTTTTATTTTTCTTTTAATTATTTTTATTAAAAGGTTTAATAAATATATAATAGTAATTTTCGGGGATAGATAATAAGTAATTAAAGGTAAAAAATAAAAAAAAAGACTTATTACTTTTATATAGGTTAAAGTTATTTAATTTAAAAAGTTTATTATTAAATATTATTTAAAACTATAATTAATATTAAAAGAAAGTATAGATTTTAAAGATTTTAAAATTATTTATAATTTATTAAAATAACGATTTTTACAATAATTATAATAATTAACGTAAAGTTAATAATAAAGTATTAAAGTATTTATTAATAGGTTTTAATTAACGATTTAAATTAATTTATAAATAATAATTAAAATAAAAAAATAAAAATACTTAATTAATTATATTTATAATATAAGGCCTTAAATTATATTTATAATAAACTATTCTTAATTAAACCGAAGGCTTACTTATATAATAAACCTACCCGGTAAATTTATAAGTTTAAATTTTAAAATAAAATTAAAAAGTAAATTAAATAAATAAGGTAAAGTATAATTATTATATTATTTATCGGCGGATTTAATTAAAATAAATATTTTAATATATTAGTTTAAAAGTTAATTAAAAACTTTATCTCTATATTATAGCTTAAAGAAAGATAGACGGTGGTTATATATAATACCGTATAGATTAATATAGGTTAAACCGTTATAATTAAAACTAATAAAGTATAAGTTTTTTTCTCCTATTTATTTTCCTCTTTATTTTAGCTTTTTAAAGTACCTACCTATTTACTTACTTAATTACCTATATACCGAAAGATATAATATAAGTAGCCAAATTCCCTACCTATTCAAACAAACTTACCCTATCTAGTATCCGTAATTATTTTCAACTTAATTACTATATAGTTAGCTCTTAATATACAATTAGGCTTAGAGATGAGGCCTACTGCTTGATGAGCCAGTGCCTTCCATCACACTCTATTCTCATGATGTGACAGTTCATCAGTCCAGGTTCATGTTACGACACAAGCCCCTTGGCAATCATGTTTATCTCAAATCCAAATGGCCAGTGCCTGTTTGGATTGCGTTACTTACCACTTCCATTGCACACTTCTAACCTACATGAGCGTCAACCCTATCATGTTAAGGTACTTTGTTGATTCTCTCACAGCCCAACGATACCTCACTCCATTCGGGATTGGTCAGCTGGTTTAGGCCCATTTCTTTCAAGAGATCATGAAATCTTTCTGTTCATTGATTTCCCTTCTTGGCATAGCCCATCAGGCAGTGCAAGTGGTGTTCCCCATTCTCGGCCAATTTCAAGCACCCCCCTCCCAAGCACAGTTTTATATCTCTTTCCTGACTTCTCCAGTAGCGATACTCTCCACAGGCAAACCAGTCGAACCATGTCCGCTACACGTAGCAAGGACGACCATTATCCCAATCTCAGCAGTGTGGACAACTCCTCCAGTTACGACAGCGACGACCTCTCCTCCATTGACGACAGCAACAGTGACTCCTCCGTTGACCAGAGCCAGAATAGCTCTGACGATCAAGCCGGCCGCAGCAACAGCGGTACTAGCAGAAACATGACACAATCCGACGTTCTCATTGCTGTATGTATACCGAATTCCCGCTCATTGACAAAAAGAAAGGTCTTGACACCCCGACCAAGGTGATTGGCGTCACAGGAGCGGGCAAAACAACATTCGTGTCCCGGGTCACTGGTGATACCAGCCTGCGCATCGATGATTCTGTGGACTCCGGTATGTTTTCCCCCCTCCCCTTTCCTCTTCCCCATCAGCCCTCGTCTTTACCTGTCAAAACCATCAACCACGCTCACACTGTGACAAAACGCCTCCCCCCAGTCACCGAGGATGCCGTCTCCGTTCCCTGCAAAATCGACGGCCGGACCGTCACCCTGATCGACACCCCCGGCTTCGACGACCATGACCGCACCGAGGTCGACGTCCTCAAGCTCATCTCCAAGCACCTCATGGACAAGTACATGGAAGGGACCACCCTAAACGGCATCGTCTTCCTCCAGCCCATCAACCAGTCCCGCGTGACGCGCACCGAGCGCAGCCGCACCACCCTCTTCAAGAAGCTCCTAGGGGAGAGCTCCTTCCGCCGCGTCGTCATCGGCGGCACGCTCTGGGACAAGTCAAACCCCCAGGACGCCGCCAGGAAGATCGCCCAGCGGAGCGCCAACAGGGACATCTGGGGGGACATGGTCCAAGGGGGCGCCATCACCGTCCCCTACGACAACACCCGGCAGGGCGCCCTCAACATCGTCCGGATCCTGATGAACTTTGCGGCCGCGCCCATCCTGATCCAGAAGGAGCTCGCCGCGGGCAAGAAGCTGGACGAGACGGCCGCCGGCAAGGAGCTGGACAAGCAAAAGGGCGAGGAGATTGCCAAGCTCAAGGAGAAGATGCAGGACCTGCAGTCGGACAAGGAGGCCACCGCGGCCGAGGTCAAGGCGCTGCGGGACAAGATTGCCCAGCGCGAGCAGGAGATCACGGCGGCCGGCCAGAGGCTGGACAGGCAAAAGGGCGAGGAGATTGCCAAGCTGAGGAAGGTGATGCAGGACCTGGAGTCGGAGAGAAAGTCCACCGCTGCGGAGATGAGACAGCTGAAGGAAAAGATTTACCAGCGCGAGGAGGAGATTATGGATCTGAAGCGCGGATGTTGATGGAGATGAATCATTCATAGATTCTCGTATTGTGTAAAGAATTCCATGGATAGCAGAGAGATTAGCTCCATAGGTATGCTCAGCTTAAAACCATCAAGAAAGACTCATAACGGCAATGAACTATTCTTGGTGTCACTATAGGGCATAATCATGTGGCAATAGTAAGGTATGGCTTTACGGAGACTCAGGCAAACATTACGGTCTTTGCTCGTCGAAATTGTTTACGATTTACTCCTTGAGAAAGATGAACGGTGCCTGATTGAAATCCAGAAATCAATCCTCATCCTCACCCTCATCCACATCCGAATCACAAAGCTCATGCATACCCTCATCCGAATCCGAGTTCGGATCAAAGTAGTTCTCCCCCATCCAGTCATCCACCGCCCTGATAAGCCTATCAATTTCAGAGTGCTCAGTAGCCCACGAAGTGACAAGACGCACACAGCTTCCGCTGCCACCCAAGACCACAAAATCGAAATACTCTCTGAGGTGGTCAACCAGTCGTTTATGCTGAAAATCGACAAACACGTGGTTGGCTTCGTCCCTGTATACATACAATGGCGTAGGCATACTGTTGAAATACATTGCTATCTTGGCCGCTTTTTCAACAGCGTCGGTCGCCAGTCGGAAAAAAAGTCGATCCTTGAAGAGAGCTTTGAACTGAATGCCCAACACTCTGCTCTTGGCAGGAAGCAATCCGCGCTGCTCCATCTGGTAAGAGAAGCGGTTTCCCAGGGAAGGATCCTTGAACACCACGGCTTCCCCTAGTAGAGCGCCGTTATGGCCACCGCCTATCCAAAAGACATCCGTCAAGCGAAAGATATCCTGGAGCGTCATGTCGTTGCGCTTGGATGCCAATGCAACCCCGAGACGCGTACCATCCATGATCAAGAGAAGACCGAGTTTTTTGCAAATGGCGGCGACAGGTTCGAGCTGTTCCTTGCGGTACACCATGCCGAGTTCTGTGGTGTTGGTTATGAGGACCAGCTTGGGTCTGGGTTGACAGTGGAATTGGGTGTTTTCGTCGAACGCCGACTGAATAATGGCAGGAGTCAACCTCCCGTAGCCGTCAGAATGGACAAGGATCATGTGGCCGACTGCCTTGGTAGGTTCAATCTCCTTGCTGTCGATGAGCTCTGGTCGAGTAGCGATGAGAGCTTCGCCGGGCCAAAGTTGGCCCGAGATAGACATGAAATTGGCGCGAATGTCCCCAGAAGCGAAAAGTATGTGAGCAGTATCGGAGCCGATCAGGTCGTAGATGGCCTTTTTGGCGTCTTCGCAATAATCATCGTTGCCGTACCCATCCTGTTGGTCCCGGTTGGTGCGCAAGAGAGCTTCGAGGACTTCTGGATGCGCGCCCTCGCTGTAATCGTTGCGGAAGCTGTATTTCTTCGGTCCGTTCGCCATGATTGCTGTTTGTCGTCGGAAGGCGACCGATTGCCGAGGTGTGAGTTGTTGGAAAGGTGGAGGTTTAGAAAAGACTGCGCGCAAAAAAAAAAGTAAACAAATAGCTGGGTTAAGTCGCGGGTTTAGTTTTGGAATCGGACCAGGGAAGGTACGAAGGGGCACCTTGCAAATTCTGATAATTGCGTTGCTCCTTCCTCATATGCTATATTACAAATTTCTCGGCCCAGACGCCCAACGCCAAACCTCAATTCCATCGGATGTCGATGTCAAACCTGACTCCATGATTCATTCCGCCCCGACAGCAATGCCCTGGTCAACCTCACCGCCCTTGTCCATCGGCGACAGGTTAGCCTTTGCGGGTCCAGCCACGCAGATGCCTTCCTTGGAGAATCGGCTGCCATGCACGGGGCAGTCAAAACTCTTCTCGGCAGAGTTCCAGCAAACGACCCCCTTGAGATGAGGGCAGAGAGCGCTGTACGTGTGCACCTGGCCGTTCTCGTCCTTGTAGACCGCCATGGGCTTCTTGGTTTTCGGATTCAACACACCGCCACAGCCGGGCGCCAGGTCCTCAATATCAGTGATATCCGTCTGCAACAAGCGCTTATACTGCGCATTAATCTGCAAGTCGTGCGAGATCAGGCTGGGCAAGCTCTTGAGAATACTCGCGAGCCGGTTCGGCGCATACAGCGTGGCCCAGTCATTGGTGACGTTGTTGCCTTCAATCTCATCCGCAATGAGCTTACCAGCAAGCGTACCATGGGTCAGTCCATCGCCAGAGTCTCCCGTCACGATATAAATCTTATCACAGCCCTGGTTCTTGCCGATGAATCCCAAGAAGTCGACTGGCTCGAAGATCTGCCCGCTCCACTGGTAATCAATCTTGCCAGCCTGCGGGAATCGCTCGCGAGTCCACTGCTCCAGTTCGGCATACCGTGGTGTCGTCTCCTCCTGGCCAACCTTGTGGTCGCAACCACCAACAATCAGGTAATCGTCTTTGTCGTCGCATGCTGTTAGGCGCACATACTTGTACTCCTCGGCATTGTCATACAGCAAGCAATCTTCAATGCTGCCTTTGGGAACGCGAATCGCAATGCAGTAACTGCGATAAAACTCCAACTCGGTGATGACTGAGAGTTTCTGCAGCGGCACACATGTCGCCTCTACCGCATTCTCGGCCTTCACCGTGTGCCCATTCTCCGTCTGGATCTCGACCCTCTTGTGACCGAGCCCAAGAACCTCGAGGCCCTTTTCCGCGACCGACATGACCCGAGTACGGGTGTAACACTGGAAGTTGGGCTGCTGCTTCAGCCAGTTGAGCACACCGACGAGATACTGGGTCGGATGGAAGGTCGCCTGGTTATCTACAACCATGCCACCTCGCTGATCGATCTTGCCGCTCCAACCTTTGACCTTCAAATTGGGCTGTTTTTCAGGCCACCTTGGTCAGCAAATGCTCGCAGCGCCTTTCTGCTTCGAGACATAATCAACTTACATCAAATCTGGTGTGCATCCCGATTTTCTTCTGCATTTCGGTCTCTTGTTTCAGCTCGTCCATCTCTTGATCATGCTTCTCATGCCCAAGCGGAAACTGGCTAATGTCGTAGGCAGGCAAACGTCGGTATTCGCACTCAATCCCAAGCTCTTGGGCAATCTGCCCAATCCTGTCTCTCGCCCAGGCATGACTCTCCGAGGCAATCTTGGCACCGCCCTCTCCGTGCTTCTTTGCAATCTCCACGAAACCATCGTCCAAGTCGTTGGTCAAGTGGCCAGATGTGCGGCCTGTCTCGCCAGAAAGCACATCACGGGCCTCGAGCATGACAACATTCTTGCCACGGCGGACGAGCTCGTAGGCGGTTGTGATGCCAGAGATACCAGCACCGATGATGGCTACGTCTGTCTCGAGATCACGATCGAGGGTGTGGAATTTGGGGTACTGATTGTAGGGGACCTTGTGTATCCAAACGGAGTCGGCAGCGCCAGAGGTTTGCATCGTGTGCTGGGGGTTGGAGCTGGAAAAGGTGGCCATGGTTGCTGCGAGGGGGAACTTGTTGACTTGAGAGTAGCGGGGGAAGAATTGGAGTCTTGGTGAGGTGGTGCGGGAGGAGGATGGGGAGGTGTTTGTCCGGGATGAAGCTGTGTGCATATAGGCGGCTGCGAGGGGTGCTGTTGATGGTCTGATGACGTCACCACATATGGGCAGTGACAGGCGAGAAGTTGCTGTTTGTTTTGTTATGAAATTTCTTTGAATGGCCCTGGCCGTTGTGCGCGAGGAAAGAGAGAGGGTTGAAAGTGCCATCTTTGGCAGTTACAATTGGGGTAATGGGCGGGCTATAAGTGCGACTGGGAGAACGGGAGAGGGTGCTATGACTGCCTGGGCAGATTGGGAAGATCAGGAAGTTTCCTACACAGCTTGGGAACACAGATCGTCTCATTGGCAGGCAGGAGAGGGTGTTTTCAGGTTCCTTTACATTTGGTGGTGGTCATGAGGGTTCGATGTGCAAGTGTATGACGACACCACTTCTTCAAGGCGGAGGAAACCGCCCGGCAGCCCGGCGGGACCTGCAGATGCGGATAAAAGTGGGGGGTGTGAGGTTACTCTTGGCACCACCATTCCTGACCGCTGGCTGCATCGCCAACCTCACTGTCGTCGGGATGAATCCTGCACAGTTCCTGCCGGTTTTGTGGGGTTCAAGGGTTCATTGCCCCCCTCTTGCCGGTCTTCTGCTTGGCCGCGTCAGCTTACCCATTCTGCGGCTAGGTCATTTTTCTGCATCCCTGTCTGCACGTTGCGATGTCAGTTTACGGTCACATATGATGTACTCCAGTGCTTGGAGCTTCACATCGGCGGCTTGTACAAGACCATGGTCCCAAGAAACACCAAAATCGCCCCCTATCTAGATGGGGCTGTAAGTCGCGACATTGCTACGTTGAACCAACAGCCGCCATGGCGAGCGAAACGAGCCTCGCCACATCGACGAGCACCACCTCTTCAACGCGAGTTTCGACCTCGACGTCCTCAACTGAACCAGCCTCCGACTCGAACACAACCACTCCATCAAACCGGGAAAATGACTTTCCATCCCCATCCTCAGACTCCTCAAACGTCTCCCAATCCGACACCTCACCCTCACGCATCCCGCCATCACCAGAAGGCCTCACCGCCGCCGCCAAGGCCGGGATTGCTGTGGGTGCCGTAGTCGGTGCCCTTCTGCTCGTCGCGGTGTTGTTCATGGCTTGCAAGCTCAAAAAGTACAAGCAAGGGCGGGCCGGTACCTATGATGGAGCCAATGGAAACCACACACCACACAGCAACTGGAGCACCGCTGTCACCGAGGTACACGGCAACAACGGCACCGGTTACGTTTATGGAACTGCACCGAAGGAGCTGCCGTCTGCGTGGGAGAGACCTGTGAATGCGCAGGAGATGTACGACGACACAAATAGGAGATATAATCAACGACCGGCAGAGATGGATGGGCAGGGGTATAGGTGATGGTTTGTGGTTACCGTTACATGACTATTATTCATGCCGATAATGTCGTGAGGAGTTGAATGTCTGTTGTTAGATTTAAAAATGGGGCGTAACAGTCTATGTTCGATATGATAACTCGCATGAAGCGATTGGATAGACATAAGATCTTGTGAATGATGAATGTAATCACCAAACTACGAAGAGTTGGCAAAATCATCTACTGAATATATGTACCAAAAGCTCCCCAAAAACGCCCCCAACGCTGGGTATCCAAACCAGTCCAGTCTATGCAATCCCATCTAGATCCAACAACCCAATTGGTAATGAAAAAAGAACCAAAATCACGACGAATACCCCGTCGCCCCCAAAACTTTGACCTGCCTCTCATACCTAACCTCCACCCTCTCCTTGGCCACCTCCAGCCCCAGCTTTACCACAACCGAGTAAACCCTATGAATGTTATATGTCGTAAAATCCGGCACCAAATCCCCCGTATTCTTCTGGCTCCATGTTCCACCCCTATACTGCTCGACAGAATACCTCTTGCCACAAATCTCAAACCACTTCATGGTGAACCTGATCCCCAGCAGCGCGCCCAGATCCATCATTGTACCGCTAGTGTCATACGCCGGCGGCGGCGCGTCTTCGGTCTGGGGAAGCCGCTGCTCTGATCGGGTGTCTTCGCTGATAAAAGGGATTTCTATTCCGGTTCCATCGCCACCTGGTAGGCTGAGGGAGGGGGTAGTAAGTTCGAGGCGAGCAATATCGCTGTGCTTTGTCGTGTCGTCCTTGTCGAGCAGGCTACCCTTGACCGAAACAGAGGTGGTGCCCTTGATTTTGATTTTGAGGCTGACGAGGCGGACTTTGATGTCGTTTTCCGGACTGTGCGGTTGCTCCTGGGATGAGGGTCCAGCTTGGGTAGAGCTCTCTCCTTGATCGTAACCAGGTAGTCTGTCCCCTTCCGCCTCTTCCTTCTTCCCCTTCTTCTGCTCATCGGGATGCTTTTCATCCTCCTCACTATCATCCCCCAACCCACCAGTAAGCTCATGCAACTTCCACACCCCCACCCTCAACCCAAACAGCTCTCCCAACTGTAGCCCCTCAGGCAAATCAACCACAACCCTAAACCCCAACCGCGGCACCCTCGAACTCCTCACCATCTTGAGCATCTTCTCCTTAAAACTCAGCTTACCGCCTTCCCTCCCCGCCAGCAGTCTTTGCGATCGTATCACCTGATTCGCCGACCAAAACCTCAACATCTCCAGCGGCTGCACGCCCACCAACGGCATCGGATAAATCACAACCGGCAACCTCGACTTGGCCACGTGCTTCACACCACTGTTGTGAAAAGGCGCGACATCATAAAAGAACGCCTCAATCCAGTACTCCACCCACGTCATCTGCTTGCTCGCGCCATACCGTTGATTTGACATGACCGAGCAAGGCAGGGGAATATGCTGGGTTTGAAGCGGGATAAATGCCTGTTCTGGATCCTGTTTGTTGCGCGCCCACCAGCCGTCCTCCTTTGTTGGGTTGACCAACTTTGGGCTGAAGCAGTGGGATGGGATTTGCATCTGGAAATCCCACGCTTGCCCTTCCGGGTTGTTTGGCGGAATGTGCACCGGGCTGCCATTGATGCACGTTACTTGCTGGGGCGGAAAGAGGGTGTATTGCGTGTTGTAGTGGTGCGTTGACTGGCTTTGTCCCGAGCCGGTTTGCTTCTCAATACGGGCGATGGACCGGCCGTGGAGGAAGAGAACGAGCCATACTTCTGGGCGGACGATGTGCTCCTGTCTTCGGACTTGACCGCTGATCGTTTCGCCGGGGAAGAAGACAGTTCTATCAGGGGTGGGCGATTGCAGATGAATGGAGAGTTCTGGTGAGACCTTTGGTCTGGTTGGGTGGAGATACGAGAGATGGACCATGATGAAGTGTGATGCCGGTATCAAATGATATTGGTAACAAAACTGGAATTCGTAGTTAGGTGGCAGAAGAAACTGCTATAGCTTGCAAAGACAGAAACATACCTAGGCATGAGGTTGTTATAAAGTTTAGTGCAGTCTCGGCACTCTTGATTTGAGGGTGTCATGTGGGCCGTGGCTGTGGTTGGCTTCGCCACGTCCCGTTGCATTGTTCGGATTCCTCGCACTTGATAAGGCTCACTCGTGCTGCCCTCGGTTTTTGCACTGCGGTGCCGATCCGTCCTCCGTTCGACATGCGGGAATAGTGGAACTTTCCGGAGCCGGAGGACGGCGGCAGCCAAACGGACTGAACACTCCGAGCACCGTTGACTTGTTGTCCCGATCAAACAGTTCAATGCAGCCCCCCCCCCTGAAATTTGTTGCTGTGTGCCCCATCCGCTATTGGCAGCCGCCCCCGATTTTGGTTAGCGTGCGTAGCTGTAATGTCCGCTGACGAGCTGAACCCCTGGACGGCCCCCTGTCTATCGACTTCCAGAGTCCAGACCATCATCGGAGCTGTAAGTGCTTTTGCCAAGCAATCCCTGTTTGGGAGACTGGCAAACCAGCTCAAGAAGTATAAACACCATGGCCAGCCCCAACGCAAGCTGTTCTCCTGTTTCTTAGGCCAGGCATCTGTCATTCGTTCGTTGATCAGCCAGGACATCCTTTTGTCCGTTCCATTCTTTTCCAGTTTGCCCCAGTCATTCATTCGTAGCATTCCACCATGCCTTCCTCGAAACTTTTGTCGCTCCTCGCCCTCCTCCCGGCCGCGGCTCTTGCAGCCGACAATGCCTCAGTTCAGCCGTCTGGGCTGGTCCGTCACTCTCTCATGGCCCAG
Organism: Cercophora samala; assembly: GCA_030512305.1. Classification (NCBI taxonomy): domain Eukaryota; kingdom Fungi; phylum Ascomycota; class Sordariomycetes; order Sordariales; family Lasiosphaeriaceae; genus Cercophora; species Cercophora samala. Next base: position 12,726 of record JAULSY010000111.1, read on the forward strand.
GAGGGTGGTTCGCTCTTCAGTGGACACTCCAAGAGACAGCTGAAGTCCTCCACATCAACAAAACGCGCCGGTTCTTCATACACGATCAACCTCACGTTCGGATCGCCTGGCCAGTCTGTACCCGTGCAAATTGAAACCACACAATCCGAACTCTTCGCCAATCCTACATGCAGCAAGGCGACCGATCGAGCCTTTTGCCAAGCCCAACCAAGGTTCACCTACTCACAGAGCCTCGTGGATACTGGTGCCATGGGGCATATCAACCTTCGCAACAGCGGTTATGCTTCTTTTGTCTATGTCGCTGATTATGTCGGCATTGGCTGTAAGCCTTGATCCAACCTTGTGGTTCCTTGTGGCCTCCTAACCCTTTTGCTTTTCCAGCCACTAGAATCACCCAGCAAATCTTTGGAGCTGCCTATGACACCAGTGGGCCCAACAATGCCATGCTTGGTCTTGCTCCCTCTCCTCAGGGTTGGACCCCTTCCTATCCGGGACTGCTCGACAATCTCAAGACGCAGGGACATATCAACAGCCGGGTTTGGAGTTTGGACATCAAGGGCCTCGCAAGCCAGAGCGGTTCCGTTATTTTTGGCGGTGTGGATACCAGCAAATACATCGGGGACTTGGTGAAACTCCCTGTCGTCCCGGCAGCACAGTCCCCTGATGGCTACACCAGATACTGGATTCGTACGGATGGTCTCGTTGTCAACCAGGCTGATGGGTCTGTTGTCAATGTTTGGGCCAAACCTGATGGTGGAGCTGGCCAGGTCTTCTTGATTGACAGCGGAGCCGCTCTGACGGCTCTTCCTTCCTCCATCTACAGCCAGTTTGTTGCGGCTTTCCCTTCGGCGACTGCCAACGCTGACGGCACTTTGGTTGTTGACTGCCCTACTGAGGGCGAGGGTGGCTCTGTTGACTTCACTTTCGATGGCAAGGTTATCAGCGTTCCCTTCAGCGACTTTGTGTCTCGTGTTCCCAACACTGAGACGTGTCTTTTGGGAGTCTATGAGGATAGTGTCGCTGTCCTTGGTGCTAACTTCCTCCGGGCGGCTTACGTCGTGTTTGACCACGATAACCACAACATCCACCTTGCCCAGTCTGCCGACTGCGGTGCAGGGTCGCTTGTTGCTGCTGGTACCGGTGCTGATGCCGTTCCTTCGGTCGGAGGATGCCCAGCTCCAGTGACTTCGACCACTACCACCGAGTCTTCTACAACGACTGAGGAGGCCACCACCACCACCACCACCACCACCACCACCACCACCACCACCACCACTGAGGAGGTCACTACAACTACTACTGAGGAGGCTACTACCACCACTGAGGAGGCTACCACCATCACTGAAGAGGCCACCGTTACTGAGTCTGCCACAGAGTCTGCCACTGAGACTGCTACCGAGACTGCTACCGAGGCCGAAGAGAGCGAGTGTGAGACTGAGTATGAGTCGGCCACTGAGACTGCTACCGAGTCTGCCACTCAGACTGCTACTGAGTCTGCCACTGCCACCGATTCCGAGGAGACCGAGTGTGAGACAGAGTACGAGTCGGCCACCGAGACTGCCACCGAGTCTGCCACTGAGACCGCTACCGAGTCCGTCACCGAGACCGCCACCGAATCCGTTACCGAAACCTCAGCTGCCGAGCCCTCCATCACTGCGACTGAGACCTCTCCTGTCGAGACCTCGGTCGTGGCGACCAGTTCATTCCCCATCACCACCACTGCTGCTCCTCTCCTAACCATCACATACACCGAGACCTCGACGTCGACCATCACCTCATGCCCTCCTTCTGTCCCCAAGTGCCCAGTCGGCTCCGTCACGATTGTTACCCAGGTCATCACGGCTACCACCTCTGTCTGCCCTCAGACCACCGCCACCTACACCTTCCCCGCTGCCAACCCATCTGAGGCGCCAGTCGTTGTCACCCTCACCCCAGTCAAGCCGCTGCCCGCTCCCGTCACGGTCCCTGGATGCAGCTGCAGCGCTTCTCCATTCCCTACTGGATTTGCCCCTGGCCAGCCCACAACTCTGGCTACTGTGCCTCACATCGTCGCCACTGGAGTGCCCCATGTCCCGGGCTCTGGTGCTCCTCACGTTCCGGGCACTGACGTTCCTCACGTTCCCGGTTCTGGTGCTCCTCATGTTCCTGGCTCTGGTGCTCCCCATGTTCCTGGAACTGGCGTTCCCCATCTCCCTGGCACTGGCCTCCCTCCTGCTGCCACCCAGCCTGCCCATGGTGGCCACAATGGCACCAACCCCATCCCTACCTTTGTCCCTCCTCAGGCTCAGCCCTCTGAGCCCGTGACGGCCGGGTCTGCCAAGTTGTCTAGCGTGATGAACTGGGGCGCCGCAGCCGTTGTTGGTGGTGTGCTTGCTGCCATGTTGTAATCATAGTGCAAGTCGATGTGTATAGTTCTGTTGGAGGCGTGACGGTTGGATAAGATTTCTGGTTGATATTTTTGGTTCATTCTCAACGGTGTTTGGTGCTTAGAAGTTAGACAAGACAAATAATTCTATTGGTTAATGCTTTTGGAAACCCCCACCTTCCCTCTGCTGTGATGCAGTTACAATGAGGAAGGCACGATTGATAAGATAAGACAATATAAAATGCTCGTTGCTTCACTCCAGCCTTCTCAACAAGGTGACTCCGTATCAAAACAACAAGGCCTACCACGACGCGCAAAAAAGACGGCAGTCGGTATCTCAGTCAGATCTCAACCAATATTGGCTTGAGCCGCAATTCAACGCCAGCTGCCGCCGGTCAAGAAACGGAAATTACAGACCAACAGTACATTGACAACGCAAACCTGGGGGCACTATCGACGATGTTCAGCTGATGCAGCGACGTGCCAAACTTCCCAAACGAGACGCTAAATCTCGGAGGCCATCCGATGCTGCAGGGATCCAGATCGCTAGCGGCCCATCTGGCGATCCTTGCCCCTGCATCTCTCCACGGTTAGACGCCAACACACCAATCATGGTCCATCTTCAGAGCCCTATGTGGCAGGATCCAGACCATCGGTGCCGCTGTCATCCATGCCATCGTGTTCTAGGCCAATGCCAGAAAAAGAAGCTTTCCCAAATGAACCATCAGCTCCGGCGAGATCCACGCCTATGTGGACATTGGAATACGAAATATTGACTGCTACCAGTAGATATTATCCACTCTCCCTTCACCTCACTCCCCCCCCCCCCGGTGCTTGCTGGTCACCTCACACTCGTTTTCCATCCAACTCACGCTCACTTCAGTCACTCATTCACCATGAAGCAGGGTCCCATTTTGTTGTCGGGCCTCACCTGGCTCCAGGTCGCAGCAGCGGCATGCTGTCGCAGCAACAAGTGTCTCAAGGGTGAGCTATAGCCAGCCGTCACTGTCGACACCAGGAGATATCTGAGAAGGGGGAACTAACCCGTCTACTCTCCAGCCGTCGTCTCGTCGGGCCTTGATGGACTCCAAGACTGCTCTGCCAACCTGGCTGTCACTGTCACACCAACCCAGAGCACCGTCACCGAGACAGTCACGCAGTTGCCCACCGAGCACAACACCTTTGTCCACACTGCTTTCTTCACCGAGACCGTTACCACCACCGCCGAGACCGAGACCGAGCTCGTTACTGTTCAGACGACAGTCACCGACGCCACGTACACCCAGGTCATCACTAATACCGAGACCGTGGTTGTTACCCACACGGCGCAGGAGACAGTTACAGCAAGCAGTACCGGTGCCATCTATCCAGTCAAGGCCCGAGGTGACACTTTGCTGGCCCCAGAGCCAGAGCCTACCTCGCCAGTTTCAGGCTCCGAGCCCTCGGTCATTCCAGAGTACGCCTCGGAACAATGCCCATCCTGGGAGGCATACGTGAAGGCTTGCTCCTGTGCCGGAGTAGAGCCCACAACAGTCACGGCTGAGGCACCATCCGCGGCTACAGTCACAGTATCATACACAGCGGACCCCATCACCGTCTCTGTGCCAACCACCCTATCTGTCACCGACACCGTGTATGTCTCTTTGACCGAGACCACCGCCGCCACCGACATCGAGACAGTCCTCGAGACGGCCACCACCCAACTCACCCAGACAGTATCCGCCCAGAGCACCGTCACAGTCACGCAAACCACAACCACGGTCCTCCCCGCCGCAACCTGCCTGCCGCCTTCCGAGGTCAAGGCATTCAGAGCGGTAGCCACCGACTACGCCAGCTTGCCCCTCGCCATGTACGCCAACATGCTCAACGCCCTGTCGGGCGGTATGACCTGGCAGCCCGTCTCCACGTCAACGTCGACCTCGGTGCAGTACAAGTTCTTTTTCAAGCTCGACAGCCAGGGGCGCGTGGTTCTGGCCAAGGGAGTCCCGCCCTACACCTACGAGTACGCCCTCTATGTGGCAACAAGCTCCAGTGGAGGCCTTTGGCCGCAGATCAACACAAAGGATGCCATCCAGAACTCGATCAACGCTGGGGGCTCGGTGGCGTTCGTCAAGGGGTGCGTCAATTCCGTGACTAGGGAGCTGACCTTTGAGGCTGCGGGACGCAAGAACCTTCTCTGGTGCGGTCAGCAGATGTGGATGTCTACCGGGAATGGAGAGGAGATCAACCGGGGCACGTGTGTACGTATGAATCCGAAGGCTGTGGAAATTGAGGCTTCCTGGGGCTAAGTATACACCCGGCTGTTTGTAATGGGTCTTCTTTTGTCTCCAGGGGCCGTTGTTTACTTTTTAACCGGCAATTTTCACGTTATTTACTCCATATAAATATGCTCTTAATACATCACTGCAACCATATCTTTTGTCCCCTTGCCTTCAGGTCCGCAAGCGTGACAGGAAACCCACTGATGGGAAACCTTTGACCCCTCGCCCGTTCATTTTCCTGCTCGCTGATGCTCCTTGCGTCATTGTCATCATCAGCCTGAAACTCAACCACAACGGCCTGCAAAGCCGTCTTATCTCTGACACGCAACTCAAAGTCAAGCCTGAACTGCTCTATTCCCGTCCCATCCGGATTCCGCTCCCTCACCCTGACCATGTCCCTCGGGTTGACCGACCGGCTCGTGTCATCAGTAAGAGTCTTCCACTGCCTGTTCGCCGCGGCCAGGCTCTTTTCTTCCTCGGCCGCCTCCTCAACCGTCAGTTCCGTGTGGTAAAACCCCCTGACCTTCCCCAATAACTCCTTCACAGCCGGACTCTGATGCCTCAGCCGACATCTAATCGATCCCCGCAGCAACTTTCCATCCGCCCCTCCGCCATCTTGTTGAGTACTAGAAGGAGGTGAATAAGCATCGGCCACCTCGAAAAAGAACATGCCCGCCATCAACACCCTCGCCACCTTTTTAATCTCCCCCCTCCCCCCGCCCCCAGACTTGGCCCACTCCCCCGTCTCCCTTAGCAACCTACCCACCTCCTCACACTGATACAGCTCCACATACGGCGGTTTAAGGACAGGGTTAAGTCTAAACATCCTCCCCCTTTCCCCCCTCCCGGCCCGCCTCACCACCTCATCCCAAATCTTTTCCGTGTCCATCAGCCCCCTCACCATCCCCTTCAACACATCAAACCCGCGAAACTTGAGCGCAGTAGGCGTCTTGTCCGGCTTGGGCCCCTGGTTCCCCGTCCCAAGCGACACAAGCGCGTCAAGATGAGCAACACCCTTCCTGTCCTCCCCACCAGCCCCCCAAATCTTTTCCCTCTCATCCATCGCCACCCTCGCCGGACAATTCTCCTTGACCGCCCCATCCACGTACTCATCCCCCCCGTTCTCCTCCTTTCTAAAGGGCGGTAGATAAAACGGCGCCGCGCTCGTGGCCATCCCCGCCTCCCAGATCTTGAAGTCTCTTGACAGATCGTCTACCCTCTCGAACCCGCTGCTGCTGGTACTCTCACCGGAACTGGTGGTGGTTAAAGGCCGGTTATAATTCCCAATCACCACCAGCGTCTCCCCCGCCTTGTCCCTCGCGCTCGTAACCGCCACCCTGATCCCCGAGCTCATCGTGGTCGTCCTCCCGCTGACCGCCGGGGCGAAAAGCAGGGTCTCCTCTCCAAAATACTCTTGCAGTCCCGCCCGGAGCGGCTCCTCGCTGTAAACGCTGTCCATCCTGCTGAAAATCATCAGCGCGCGGCTCAGACCCCGTATCAAGGCCCGGCTGTGCTTAAAGGTGCGTTCCGAGACGTGCTCAAAAAAGGAGATCATGTCCTCCATTCGGGTGTCGATCCCGCTGGATCTTCTCCGGAGGTGGGCATATTGACTCTTGTCGTGGTTCCTGAAGTTGTTGGTAGAGGTGATTTTACCGGGAAAGGTAAGTGCCAAAGCCACGATGCCGCCGGTGCTGGTCCCAAGAATGAGATCAAACATCTCTGCCAGGCGGACGTTGGTGAGCTTGATCTCGTCTTCCAATGCTTTGACAAGGCCGAGCTCCACGATCCCGCGGACGCCACCGCCGTCGAGACTCAATATGCGGACGCCGGCGCAGCGGGGTTTGAACTGGATGGTTTGATTGTGGTTGGGGTCTTGACCGTCGCAGAGGATACAGGCGTGTATGTCAAAGGCGCCTTCTTTCCACTGGGATGGGGTGGACAACTCCTGGATACAGCGCGGACAGTAGGCGTGTCCGCATGAAAGCACGTGGTCTGGGCTGGATAGGAGACAGGACAGGCAGGTTTTGGTGCTGAAGAGGTGGGAGAAGAGGGGTTTGATCTCAGAGGTGAGTTCCCGGCGGAGTTGAAGAATGGAAGAGTCAACCGAGCGGTGTGGTTGTCCTGGCTGGGATCTGTCCTGATGTGAAGGTGACAGATACACCCGGCGGTAGAACTTGCAAAAGAGCTCCTGAATCCTATCTCTCCAGGCTTCCTTATTCCATGGGTGGCCTGGGACAAAATTGCCACCTATTGGGGAGAGGTTATGCTTCTTTTGCCCGGGGCCAGGTGGTGTTGGGACATGAAACTGGTGCTTTGCTCCACCGCCTTGACATGCGCATGGGACCTGTACCCCTTGAGGAGTGGTGAAGACGTAGGCACATTGCTCGTGCAGGCGTTGATACAATCTCAGTCCAGCATCCCAGTAGTGCCTCAGACCTTGCGTGAACTTGACCTCAGGTGTCAAAGTCGCTGGATCCTGCCGCCGCGCGAGAATGAGAAAAGATAATGCAATGACAATATCAACCATGCTTTCGACCTGACCGTTGTAAACCATATTTTTGCGGTCAAAAGCTAAACGCAAGAAGTTGGCAATGTGCTCTTTGAGATTAGTTGGTGTGTGATTGTCACTGGAAATCGCCTTGTAGAAGTTGAGAGGGTCACTTGAGGTTGTAAAGTGTTCGAAAGTGCGAGACAAGAAATGTGAAAGCTCAGCAACATTGTACCGTGTCAGGCTTTGTGCCCTGATGTCCCTCTCTTGAGTCACGGATACGTCAAGGACGTGCTTCAGCGCCTGAAAATGCTCGAGTAGCTTCCCCGGCTGGCCGTGGACATCGACGTGGTCTTTATCAGGGATGTAACAAAATTGAATACTGCGGAATAGCTCGTTGTAAAGGTCGCTGTTGTTCCGGATCAATCTCCGCAAGTTCGTTGTGGCGTTGAAACTGTCGACATAAGTCGCGATGATTCCTGGTTTCTTCCATAGATCTGGCTCTTGGGCCGAAAGGAACTTCTCTTTGAGGCGCTCAGGAGTTCTGTATGATTCGTCCGGAGTGTATTTGTTGCACACCACCACCAGGGTCTTTCCAGATGGTTGGTTGAAGGTCTTAAGCATGGCTCCAGCAGCCCACTCGAGTATGCGCGGAAAGTCGTCCCCCTTGGACTTGGGATTCTGTGTAACGAATACCACAACATCGCTGACAGCGTACAAAAGTCTCGCATAGAAAAGATCAATACCGGCTTTATCTGTTCCATAGTCGCCGGCCATGATTGTCATCCTCTCTACTTGCCCACCGGAATCGCTTGCATCCGTGACGTGTCTCTCTGCGTTTGTGGGAGCAAAGCCAGCTCTGAATCCTTCGCAATCAGCAAAAAGCAAAGGATATTGCGGACTGGCGGAGGGCTCAGGTCCCGTGGCGGTGTTGTTGCGATACAAGTGAACACCAAACGTGGTAGGATCGAGACCTCCTTGAGAGACTGGCAGATCATGATCCTTGGGATTGCTCATGACCGCTCGTGCCAGGTCGAGCAAGGTACTCTCGCGATCTTGAGTCTCGGAGCTGGCACTAGCCAATTGCTCGGCTTGGCCAAGTAGAAGCATCGCGCGAACGACAGTTGACTTTCCCGCAGATGTGTTTCCGATGAAAGAGACAATGCTCGGATAATGATTTGCTGTGGCTCGGTTGCCGGTGCCGTAAGGGTCACACAGACGTTGAAACCGGTCGTAGAGCCAGAGTTCGGGTTTGTCATCGACGTCTCTTCCTTTCTTCACGCTGAACCAACGAGCAAGCTTGTCGTGGGCATGCAGCTCTCTGATCTCAGCAGGAGACATCCCAGAACAGGTTATGGCTTTGATGAATTGTTCCGCCGCTGGGTTGACTGGCTGATGGAGGACTTGGATCACTTCCGGCAACCCTAAGATGTGTTTTCCCCAACATGACGAATGGTTAGGGCAAGGGATTTCCCGACAGTTCTGATCGCAGGAAATGCAGAGATAAAAGTTGCACAGGACGCAACGCCGACCTTGAGGGACCTCGTGATGGGTGGTACGTCGTTTGCACAGGATACAGTCCATTTTGTGTCGATCTCGCGATATGCGGTGGACTAATGGGCAGGGAAGAGCATAGAGATGGCAACTAGAGATGAGGTGTTGGAGGGCTATAAGAAAGGTGAACCTGGTTATAATTCGACTCAGGAGCCTTTACGTGAGTGAAACGAGACAGAGCCGATGGAAGGGGGCGAACCGGGGTCACCAACCATGGGAGCTCAAATCGACTGGTCGATATGGACGGTACATACCAGTTGCGAGCCACTCTCAGGTGGTCCGCGAAACAATCCAGCCTGGTCCGTTGCCTTGTGCCGAAGCTGTAGCCGATGTGGGTGTGGCTGCGTAATGTGGGGGTCAGCGTCTATGTACAGATATCTAAGAAAAGTACTCGGCAGCTCACCGAATTCCAATTCCCCAATATGGACAGTGGCGCAAAGAAGTGTGGGTGACTAACATCAATTAAACATTATCAAGGGTGTGGCGATGTCCTTCGTCCGTTTCGCGCGACCCTTCTATTCAACTTTCTTGCCTTATCTCATCGCTACCCATCATGTCAGGCATATCGGGCCGAGTTGCTAATCCAGCCAACTGGCAGCTCCTGACTCCTAGCATGGTGCAGACTTCCCCCCTGTGAATGGTGACTCCCCAGCTGTGAATGGTTCAGACTTCCCAGATGTGAATATGGCAAGCTTTCCAGCTGGGGAGCCCTTGAGCTTGAAAACGATGTTCGCCCGGGGGGAGATGGCTCACGGGCAAAACCGTTCTCAACAGGCACGTCCTCGCCATCTGGTATTGGGCGCATTTCCACATCACCTTCGATGTTGGTAGGTGCCCAGTCATGACGGCTCGTTGCCCGTAGGGAGTCGTCGATGGCCGGGTTTCCATCTTCTCCAAATTTGAAAACGTTGGCTTGATCCCAAGCCTTACGAACGCGCTTACGAGTGTCATGTTTGTGTTTGCGGTTATAAGCCACAGCCACTCCGAACATGAGTAACTTCCCCATCATGAGAATGATCAGGGTTCCCACGAAGCTGTAAGCAAAGCCGGAGACCGCATCCGCCATTTGTACACTTTAAATTTGTTAGCTCAGAATCAGTCTCGCAATGTGTGGCCCGACTTACCGTAGACGCTCTGAAATTGACCTTTCCGTCCAAACTGAGAACCCATCAGACTCCACCACCTCTTGGCTAATAATCATGGGCTATTAGTTACTACCCAGCTTTTAGTTGTGCATTGAATGCTTACCTGGCAACCCAGCCGGTCATGAACATTCCTATGAATCCGCCAATAGTGTGCACCAAGAACACTTTGAGCTCGTCGTCGCGCAAAAATAGCGAAAGGTCAGGCTTCAGAAAGATCACGACAGCGCTGGAAACAAGTCCAAACACAGCAGACTTGGACACGGGCACCTGTCAATGTCAGCAAGGGGCCCAAAGCTTGGATCTAGCCACTCACATATCCGCTTCCTGGAGTGATAGATACCAGACCAGCAATGGCTCCATCACAGAAATGGATAGCTGTGAGTTTCCGAAACTGGTGCGGGTTGTAATGCGGGCCTTCTTGGTTCTTGTTTCGTTGCTTCAAAATCCAGTGAAGCAATACAGCCGTCACACCCCCTGAACAAGCTGCCACATGGGTTGAAAGCACGGCGGAAACTGCTCGGTTGTTGATCCCTAATGCCGAGCCTCCATTGAACCCAAACCTTTCGATACCTAGGTCAGCAGGTGGACTATAATTGGTTGCATCAAGACAGATTCAGGACATACCATCCAAACCATAGCAGTCCAGTGCCCAGAATAGCTTGGTTGACATCGTAAACCTCGGGTCTCCGATCCGCAAGCATCTTGCCGGTGCCGGGCCTCCAAGGGGGCAGATCGTACAGCTTGTTCCTAACCCACATTCCCAGAACCCAAGGAATCGTATGGCCGATACGGTACTTTGCTGCATCAACCAAGTGCCGGGTAGCCTTTTGAAAACCATTGGCCTCGAAAAAGAAGAAGAGGGCCATGGCGGCAACGGCTGCACCGCTGGCAATGTGCACGGGTGTACCTCCGGCGAAGTCCATGCTGCCAAGTTGATGTGACCACCCTTCACTGTACCAAGACCAGCGGGCTATTGGTATGTAGATACAAGTTGACCAAATGCTTATGAAAAGCAAATATCTTGCCGAATGCATCTTTTGCATGGTGCCGGCGCAGACAAGGGCGGCTCTTGTTGGCTGTGTTAGTATTATCATCCGAGAGGAGCAGTGTCAGAACTACCTACGTGAAAGAAGCAAACATTCCCTGGAACAGTACAAATGATAGCTCGGGTATAACCTGTGTAGATGAACCGTTCGTTGTTGGAAAGGCACTGTTGGGAGATATCTGTAGGGCGTTAGATGTCGAGAGGTTGCCAAACCATGTGTTTCCTGGGGTAAAGGTCAAGGTATAACCCCAAAGATACCACTGCATTCATCAGAACATGGTTTCAACAATTGTAATCATAAAAGAAAACCGTTACCTGGAAGCCAATCATGGCGCCGGTGATGATGGGTTGCTTGAACAGTGTGATGGCGAACGTGGACCTGCCCAATCCCGAATACACCAAACACAGTGAGACAATCATCAGAAAAACGAGAGAGGAACATATCATGAGCCAAGCCATGTCTGCTTTCTGTTGAAATTTGGGAGAGACCGTCAGCCATTGGGCAATGCAAAGAACGGATATGGTTTTGGTACTCACATCGAACGCGACATCAGCGCGCTGGAATACATGTGTCGCCATTGCAAAGACGCATGGAGGGTCCTGTCGAGTACCGTGGGTGGTCTTGCTTTGGCCGTGCTTTGTGATCCTACTTTGTTGATGACTTGATGTAAATGTCAGGCCCTGATCCAGGTCATGGGAGTCACCAAGACGGGAGTCGTCCCCGGGGTGAAGAGTCACATATTCCTCACCACACCATGGTCAAGCACATGACGCGCCACCCACACAGCACTGCCAGCGGCAACCTTATGCACCTTGACATCTGAAGAGCCAGGGGTGTGGGTGTGTACACAGGTGGGCAGCATCGTAACCGTGGAGGTGGGCGGCGGCAAAGCCGTGGTGGCTTGCTGTGATATTTTTCGATAAGAAGATGATTGGATGGCAACGACTGGCGACGAAGCCCAATTGGCAATACTGGCGTCGGGGATCAAACCTGGGGCCAGTCTGACCAATTTCCATTTGCGCCTTGAACTCATCCCACGTCCTGTGCCCACATAGCGGAATGTGCCATACCTGTGCCCGTGAGATGAGGTGAGGATCGGGATCTTGAGTGTGGCATCTAGGCATCTCGTCAGTACCTAAGAAGCTGGAAGGGAATTGCCGGGAAGGTCCCTTGATGCTCGACTGAAGGCAACCGGTGGCGGTGGTGCCTGCCGCATTCCCCGATTTCCTTTCTGGGAGGGGGAGGTGACGAAATCAGGAGGGGCAGCCACGGTCTGATAAGAACCTACCGTAACATGATGGTAAAAGGCCCGGGAAGGGGCGGGGGCTGAAGCTCCTCCCACACCGAAAATGACCCCCCACTCGACGGGAGCTGCAGACCATGCGGGACATCCGTTTCTTTCCATTCCCAGGAGTCAGGGCATTGGGTTCTTCGGGAGCCCTCCTATGAAGTTCCAGGCCGGCCTTGTGTTCTAGGTTTCCTGTTGGTTTTGCTGCTTTCCCCAGAAAGACAGGGGCGGGCTCCTGTCACTAGACAAAAACGTTCACGCGGCCACCACGCACCTAGTTGACCCCTTGAACCCTGCGTCACCAGAATACATCATGTCCTCCTGGAGTTTGGACCACGACTATTTTGACACTATACGCACCACACCTGAACATGACAAACCTCAGCTCAATCTGCGATAAGCTACTCTTCCGACATGATAATGGTATAGTCGAGCCACTTGTTCCTCCGCTCGACTCTTGGTCGCCAGAGCAAATCGCCCTTGTCAAAGCCCGGAGTGCCTTCTTCAAGCCCATCATTCTTTATCAGCAAGATGACCCCCGCCGTACACCAGAAGAGATAAGGTTTTACACCTTGTCCACTGAAATTAATAACGACGGCGAAGACCAAGACCACCTCGAAAACCTCTCCTTACCACATTGTGTCAGCTTCGAGGACGACTTTAGAGGTTTCCTACGGCACCTGGTATCAACAGGGGCGATCAGCAATGTCATCGGCCACCTTGCTCCCTTCTGCAAGTGTGCGTGGATGTGCAAATCACCACCCGAAGTATTCCAAACTCCCACAACCATTCTTAATCACAGCAGGAAACGTAGGGTGATTGCGACTTCTTCCACCGCAAGTTCTCGCGCCCATATGGTCACCACTCCACCTTCACTGCTGCCGCGTCCATGGGATCTATCGCGGGAATGTGGCTGCAACGACGATACATGTACCTGCAGCATAGAACTCGTTCAGATTTGCTTGTGGCTGGGCTGGGAACATGAGTTTAGAAAGTATCTCAAGATGGCAATCTGGACAGGATACGCCGGGGTAGATGTCAGGACACCTATTCGACAACTTCGGAATCTCTGGGGTAGGCGAACCTTTCCTCCTGTCATCTAGGTATCTGTGACTGATCGCTGGATCATGGTTAACTGATCGGTGTCCAGAAGTTAAAAGAAAAATGGCCCAGATGCTACGAACTGACCTCGCAAACTACCTCGAAGACCACGCGAAAGAGTACGAAAAGGCCATCAAGAAATCAACCCGGGGGCAGATCGAGCAGTATCTTGCCACCAAGGAGTCATCCCCAAGCAGCGTGGGTCTCGCTTTCGACAAATTTCTACCCATAATCGGAAGCCCGGATAAGGCACAACCATTGCGTCCGACACACGATCGCAGGGTTTCTGTTCATACCAGTGGCAACACGTCCTCAAATTCAGGGGGAAGTGGGGCTGCTGGGCATGGCCAACATCAAGCACAAGACCAAGCAAAAGGGGCATTCGGCACCGGATTCAGTGAGGTTCTGTGGGGTACTATGCAGAAAAGTGAGTTGTCTAGCCAGGACCGACACGATAAATTCGTGAATGAGGTGTTCGATTATTTGACCCGAAGGGCAAACGCGAGGGAGGACGAGCTGGCAAACTCGATCTGGGCATGGAGGCAAAGAGAGATGAAAAGTTGGAAATGGGTTTTGGGGATAGAGTAGACAGACTTCTGTCTTTTAATGTAATCAACACTAATAACAGGACTGCCCTTTCAACGTAGTGATCAACTCTCTAGTGAACCATCATCCTGTTCGATGCCCCTTTTCCATGGTGGGTCTCGATGTCAGATAAAACCCTAACCCGATAGGTGTCCTACATCACTTCCACTGCTCATGGTCGAGCATCAACAAACACAGCAGTGGCCGATCGAGCAGTTGGCGGCTGTACTCTTCTGAACTGTCCTGTGGGTTTCTTTGGCTGTTTTGATGCCTTAGGGGGGTCTGCATATTAGACTCAGATCACGCACCTTCTGTCCAATAACCTACCCGATAAGCACCAAGTAACGGCCAATGCAGCGAATCTGAGCGTGACAACGCAGATCATGCCCATCTAAACCAGTCAACGTGTTCTGTGACCGGGAGGTATGCCTCTCTGTGAGGTTCAAATGGACGGGATTGGAGACAGTTGCTGCAGTACGTAGCTGTAGGCCTCAGGCGGGGTAATCCGGCCGTTGACGTCTTGATGCAGCTATCCGACGACCCCGAATTATAACTTTGGACGGCAAACAAATCAGACCGTTTTCTCTCTTTTCTTCTCACTGAAAGTGTTACTCAACTTCATACCAACATTTAATCGGAGTTAAAGTGCACCACACACGCTGCTTTGACGGCTTTCACCGCAGCCATGGCCCTCCTCCTCGCCCTCTACATCCTGGTATGCCACCAACCTGAACCTTCATCATCCCAATGCTAACCACCCCCAGCTCATCATCTCCCTCACCGCCCTCGCCATGTTTGTCCCCTCTCATCCCCTTCCCTACCCCTTTACCTAACTAACTAAACAACCCCAGCTACGAACACCACACCTCCACCACCCTCTCCCTCCCCCTCTCCCCAACCCTAACAACCCTCACCCTCCTCCTCCCCCTCCTCTCCCTCCTCTCCACCTCGACAACCTTCCTCTCCCCCTCCCACCCCCACCCCCGCAAAACCCCCCTCCTCCTCCCCCTCTTTTCCAACCTCCTCCAAATCCTCCTAACCATCATCCTCGCCACCCTTTTCGGTTCCACCCTCACCTCCCCCTTCACCCCCTGCGCCCTCCAAACAACCTGGCGAACCCACTGGACAACCCACTCCCCCACCCCGATCCGCACAATCCAAGACTCCCTCTCCTGCTGCGGCTTCAAGTCCACAAAGGACATGGCCTGGCCCTTCCCCTCGTCCGGCAACAACGGCGACGTGACCGCCTGCGAGAAGCAATTCAACCGGCACACTCCCTGCGCTGGGTTATGGGAGGAGGCCCTGAAACGGACCGCAGGGGTGGAACTCGGGGTGGTGGTCATCACCGGGTTGGTTCAGGTCCTGTCGTTGGTGCTGTTTAACAAGGGGAGGAAGAGGCAAAGGCGGGGGGGGAAGGGAGAGTGGTGGGGGAGGGTGGTGGAGATTCTTTTTGCTGGGGGGGCCGGTGGGGATGATATGGGGGGGGATACACAGAGGAGGCCGCTGTTGACGGGGGGAAGGGGTGATGCCGGGGGGGGGTATATCGATGCCAATAGGGAGGTGGAGGACGGGGATGAGGACGACGTGGAGGAACATTGGGATGAGGGTAGGAGCGGCAGGCCAGAGGGTAATGGGTATGGAGGGACGGCAAGATCAGCGCAAACACATACACAACCAAACGGTGAAGATGACAGGGGACCAAGGGTGGAAGTTTCTCATCATGACCCTTGGGCTGGGGCCGAGAGGGTGTAATTCACGAACCAAACCGGAGAGCTCGCAGCAAAACATCGACAAGACGCCACAAATGCATGTAAATCTAGCTTAATCGCCCGTCTGATCATTTCAACATTTATACATGACTTCTTTACAATTCACGCCCCCAAACTCCATGTAAACCCCAGAAACTGAATGCATATATTTTTAAACCTCCCCTCTATAGTTCATCATGCCCCTCCTCCTTCTTCTGCTCCACCGGCTGCTCAAACACCGGCTCCTTTGTCTCCTGCTGATCCTCCAGCTGCTGCTTGTCCAAGAACTCCTTAAGCATCTCGTTCAGCTCCTCCTGGCTCGGCATCTTCCCGTCCTTGCCGGGCTGCAGCTTGATCGTCGGCGCCGCCGGCTTCCCGTTCTTCTGCGTCGACGTCGACTTGGCCTTGGCCGTCTTGGTCTTGCTCTTCGTCTTGGCCTTCTTGGCCTTCTCCCGCTTCTCAAAGTTGCGGACGCCCTTCATGGCGAGGTCCATGCCCGCCTTGTCGAGCTTCTCTCTGCGGTCGGCGAGGTCCTTGATCAACAAGACGGGGTCGTCCGTCTCCCCGAGCTTCTCCTGGGCGACGAGCTTCTCCTCGAGCCAGGCCGAGATGGTAATGTAGAGCTCCTCGCTTTCCTTCAGGTCCGCCAATTCATAGACAGGGGGAACAGGGCCGCGGTCCTTGTTGAGGTCTTCCATGCTCGTGGCAGTCTTGGTAGAGCTGCTCGGCTCATCCTCGAGGCCGTCAAAGTCGCCAGCAGACGAAGCAGGGGCTTCCGTGACGGTCGAGGTCTCAGTGCTGGTAGTAGAAGACGAAGCAGAGGCCGAGGCCTGAGCGGAGAGGAACGCCTCGTGGTCCGCGATCTGCTTCTTGATGTCGGCGACAAAGTGCTGAGTGCTATTGAGGGCATCCTTGAGGTCCTTGATGAGCTCGGGTCTCTTGGCCGACTCTTCAATTCTCTGTTGAATAGGGGTGACCAGCTTCTGGAGGTTGCTCAGACGCTGCTTAAGCACCTTCTCGGTAGCATCGGCGCCATCGCCATACAACCAGTCACTGTCCTCGTTGTTTTGCTTCTCAATCTTGGCCCGCTCCTCGGCAGTAGAGACGCGGATAAAGTCCTCATTCTCGATAATGTCCCGCACCTTGTAGGTATACGACTCCAGCTGGTTCAGCGCCTCCTCGCGCTGTCTCCGGGCGCGGTCAGACGCCTGGAAAGCCTTGAGACGGTCCTTGATAGCAGTGAGATCGGCCTTGGAGAGCTGGGGAATACCGGCCTTCTCAACAGTAAATTTGACTGGGATCACAATTAGTTCCTTTTTCGGCTCGGCAGGCTTGCCATCGGCAGAGGCCGAAGCAGACGCGGAGGCAGAAGAGGCGGCAGAAGACGAGGCAACGGTGGTGCTCGAGGAAGAATCGGTCGAAGACGACGACGCATCGGCGGATTCACTCTCGGACTCACCATCCAACGGCTTCTGCTCCTTCTTTCCGAAACCAAACAGGTTCTTGACGCCATCGACGATACCGGCCTTCTCAGTGGTCTCGGTCTCGCACTCGACAGTAACCTTGGTGACGTCCACCTCACCATCCTCGTTGGTGAGACGGACGCTGACCTTGACCTTGACGTCGGCCTTGTCGCACTTGTGCTTCTCAACAAGCTCGGCGACGGTGGCAGTCAAGTTCTGAGTGGTCAAGACCTTGGTATCAGCCTCGGCAGACCCAAGAGCCTGGTAAAAGTTGACGGAAAAGTCGTCCTTGTTGGCAAAGGTGAGCTCCTTGGCAGGGGCACCAAAGTACGAGCTGGCAGTCCAGAGGCGCTGGTGCTTGGGCTTGCCCTCGTCGGTGTTCCACCTCATGCCCGCAGGGTAGATGGCAGCCTCAGAGATGCGAATCTCCTTGACACGGAAGCTGGGGCTGATCTCGGCAGCCCTGAAGCCCGCACCGAAAACAGCAGCCTCATCAGAATTGACATTGGTGCGGAGCTTGTCAGAACCGCCAAGGACCTTCTCAAGCTGTTTCTGGACAAACGGAGTGCGGGTGGCACCGCCGTGGAGAATGACAGAGTCGAGATCCTTGACCTCAAGACCGGCAGCAGTAAGCGCATTCTGAACAGCAATGCTGACTCTTTCGACTTGCGACGAAGCCATCTCCTCGAAATCGGCGCGAGTAAGCTTGTACTTGAAGTCGATGTCATCGTAGAGACCCTCGAAGCTGGTACCAGTAACCTGGTTGGCGCTGAGAACGTGTCTGACCTTTTCGGCCGAGGCAGTAAGCTTGCTGATTGCGCGGCCGTGGGCCGTGACGCCCTCAGCAGTCACCGAAGCCTTCTGGGCCTTGGGGGACTCGACAAACTTGGAGATCATGTCGTCAACAATCAAATAGTTGAGCGCATCACCGCCAAGGTTGCGGTCCCAACCACTGCCAAGGACCTGGACTTCCTGAACAGTCTTGTTGAACTTGCCAACGTCCTTGACCGTCCTGCTCTGGAACTTGAGCACGGTAGCTGTGGTGGAACCAGCACCCATATCGAAAACCATGTGGTGCTCAGGCTTGCCTCCCTCGTTGACGTTGGGGAACTGTCTGCTGGTCGCATAGTTGAGACCCACAGCCAGACCCTCGGTGATGAGCGACAGGACCTTGAGGCCAGCAAGGTCGGCGGCCAATTCGATGGCGCGCTTCTCCTCGATGGTGTAGAAGGGTGGGATGCTGAAGACGACAGAGCGCACAGAGCTTCCCTTTCCAGCGAGTTCCTCGGCGTTGGCGCGAATAGCCTGGAGCTCCATGGCCAGCAGCTCCTCCACCAGCCATGCCTCCTCTTCCTGTGTGAATGCGGCGACGCTCTTGAAGGCGGCAGTTCCCCTCACCCTGTGGGCGACCAGTTGAAGCGCTGGGTGGCGCTTCGCATATTCCTTTACTTCGGCGGCGTCGACGGGGAGACCTAGGAGGGGCTTGAGGTTCGGGAACGAATCGCCAGGGAATCGCGGGGCAAGGGCCATGGCATCAGAGCCGTAGGCGCGCTCGGGGTAGGAGCCCTTCTTGGGGCCATTCTGCGAGGGTTTGAAGGTGACGGCGGAAATCTCTTTTCTCCTCGAGTCTTTTGTCAGGACAATCTCGAGGGGAATACCTGGCTTCACCAGGGCCGCCTTGATATATTCGGTGCCCAGGTCGACGCCCAAGACGGCGGAAACAGCGAAGACATGGGAGGAAAAGAGGAAGATGGCGGATAATAATATTGACAACGGCGATAATGTTGGCCGCGCCATGGTGGGCGAGTGTGTGTGTGTGTGTCGCGGAACAACAGTCGAGTCGGTATCCAGTTGTTTGTGTTGGTGGTGGTGGTGGTGGTGGTGTTAGGTGGGAAAGTAGAGCTCCAGCCAGCTGTCACCCAAAAGGTACTTGGACGAGTTCCCCGCCAAATTTCAAAGCTATGTGGATGAATAGAGTGAATGCACCGCTACGCAGGAACCAAAAAGGCAGACGGCAGGCGACGGGAGATATCGCAAGAGAAAATGGAGCAAAAATATAGATGTGGCCTCAACTGAAGGAAAAGTCGTTGACCTTCCTTCTTCGTCTCTGGGATGGTGTTTCTCTTGTCTATCAACTGTTTCCAAAGTGGCTACGCTGTTCACATCTTGACAGTGCCCGCCTTCTCAAAAGGACAAGTTGGAGAAAGCGCCCACAGACCCCTGTCCATTGATGCGACGCCCGAGCTTGGGCAAGCTTTGGCCAATCAGATGGCCTCACCAAACCGATCGGTATCTGATTAGCTAATTGCCAAGAGCCAGCTTGGCCTTGAAGAGCAACCCGTCATTGTTTGTCGACCCGAGGTCAAAAGACTGGGAGGGCTTAGAACTAGCATGCTTGAGCCTCGAATGTTTTCATTGTCTTATAGCGTAATTCTCAAGTCTCGACTTCCGTGCCCCGTTTGCACCGCTTTACCGGAGGGCTCACCGGGCCGGCGCCGTGAAGTGGGGCCGTTGACCCGGCGAATGCGGCAGATGTCCCGGGACGTCTCATTACGTACAGATACCACAATGTTACGTTTCGACCGTTTCGACCGTTCGTCAGTCTATGGTTCGAATGCTCTAGAATCTATAGTTAGCATCCAGAGTCATTGCAACCATGCTTCAAGTTGTAGACAGCGCACATTAAAACTGCACATGTCATGCAAGACGTTGAGTTTACACCAGATAGTATTCCACAGCACTCCCTTTCTCCCATCAACATGTCGTCACTATATACCACTAATATTACCTCCCCCCCTCCTTCTTCCCCTTCTTCCCCCTCGAAAACGTAGCCTCCTGCTGCAGCTGCGCCAAAGCCTTCTCATAAGCCTGCACCCTCTCCTCACTGAAATCCTCCTCCTTGGCACCCTCCTCCTTATCCTCAACCACCTTCTCACCCTTCTTGCCCAGACGCACCCTCTCCACCGGCGTGCTGCGCAGGATATTCGTAGAAGCCCCCTTGCCTTCACCAGCAAAGTCCCTCCAGAACCGTCTAGCCTCAGAATGCTCCAACAATGTCCAAGCTGCACCTGCCCTGCCAGCACGGGCTGTTCTGCCCACGCGGTGGACATACGCCGTCTCGCTGATGGGAAGGTCGTAGTTGATGACGTGCTCCAGGTTTGGCAGATCGAGACCACGCGAGGCGATGTCTGAGGCGACCAGGATGCGGAGCTTGCCCTGGGTGAAGGCTCGCAAGGTGCGTGTGCGGCGGATGGTCTTGGTGGTGGAGGTGAGAGTGCCGATGAGATGTGCCAGACCAGGTACCAAAAGGGCCAAGAGGCGAGAAAGACGGAGAGCGGCTTCGTTGGACTTGGTAAAGATGAGAGCAGACGTGTCAAATTTGCCTTGCTTGGCAGCCGGTAGCTTAGTCTTTGGTTTGGGCTCATCGGCCTCAGACTCCGAGGATGAATCAGAGTCCGAATCAGAATCGGAGTCGGAATCAGAGCCTGAAGAGGAGTCAGAATCTGAGGAAGAGTCCGAGTCGCTGCTCTCAGATGCAGAAGCTGTCTCTTCCTCCACAGCCTTCTCAGCCGTAGACGCAGCAGCCAAAATCTCGCTTTGGAGCAAGTCGACCAAGTAGAGCGGCTTGAGACTTGGCTCGCGGATCTTGATAGCATATTCCTTGAGAAGAGGCGGCAGTGACTGGTCACCAGCCTTTGTGCCTTCCAAAACAACTAGCTTCGGCCTTGACAGCTTCAGCAGGTTCAACATGCTGATATCGTGGGTCATGGTGGCACTGAGAATGACCTTTCGTACGCCCTTCTTGTTGGACTTTGGGAACACCCGGCGTGATGGCCTTTGCTCCACGCTCAGCTTCTCCAACACCAGATTCAACCACTGCTGGAAGTCTTGGGCGAGCAACTTATCAGCCTCGTCCACCACCAACCAGCGAACGTAGTCCAGAGTGAAGCCCGGTGTTTGCTTGATATGCTCCACCAGACGACCAGGCGTGCAGATAAGCACATCAACCTTGGATGCATAGTCCTCAGGGTTGATAGTTTCGCTAGCAGTCCAACTTGACAAGATCTCCTTGGACAGGCCATCTTCAGTCGCGCCATATCTCTCCTTCTTTTCCACAATCGCCGATTGCTCCTCCTTGAACACCTTGTTACCCACCGCTGTCCCGATCTTGACCCTTTTCCCACCATTGGAGGCAAAAGCAGCAGCGCACGCCTCGCATGTTTGCTGCACTTGCTGAACAAGATCTCTTGTTGGAAGCACAATCAATGCCCTGAGATTCGTGATCCGGCCATAACTAATGTCCTGAATCATTGGCAAAACATATGATAGCGTCTTTCCAGAACCAGTAGGAGCAGCCACCACCACATCTCCCTGCCTGTCGGGGGTTGGCAACAGTAGTGGCAAAACCGCAGTCTGAACCGCAAACGCCTCCTTGAAACCCTTGGACTGGAGCACCTTTGCGGGCTCTGCAGCAATCTTCAAATCCTCAAACGATTTGGTTGTACTTTCGGTGACTCGAATAGGTGAAGCAATCCACTGAGGCAGTGTTTCGTATGTCAATTTGGACTCGTCAAAGGCCACCGGTGCTGGTTGAGGGATCGGTTCGAGGCCATGTTCCACCACGGGTTCCTCCTCTTCCCCTGGCTCAGCACCATCCACATCCATCTTGTCCTCGTCATCTTCGGGAGCCTGGGCTTGGAGAGCCTTTGCGACTTTTTCGAATACAGACTTGTGCCTACTTCGAACCGCAGTGTCGTCTTCTTCTGGCTCGTCCGCTTTCGGCTTCTTCTTCTTTTCTCGTTTTGGCTTCCGCTTCTCTTGTTGTTCCTCGTTGTCAAAATTTTCGGTTGGGGCCGCTTCTTCGGCAACAGCTGGAATCTCCTCCATGTCTTCCTGCTCTTCCTCCGTTACTCTCCTCCGCTTCTTTGGCTTTTCCTCTGCGTCCTCCTCGTCACCCTTAGACTTCTTGTTCTTTTTGCTCTTTGACTTTTTAGGCGTCTTTTCCTCCTCTTCGGCAGCGACATTGGGCGCGTCGTCTACAGGGCGAGAGCTTGGCGCGCTGGGAGCTGGGGGCTCGTCATCGCCGAATACAATCTTGGTGGGCTGCGCGGCCATCGTAGGGTCGATGCGCTTGGCGTATGGTTGAAGCCATGAGGACGTTTGTACTGGCACAGGGGCGGGCTCTGCGTATTCGGACCATTCTGGCTCTGGCTGTGGCTCTGGCTCTCGGTATACAGGTGGAGGTCGCACAGGTATGTCGGACGGGCGCGACGCCTTTGGTTTTGGTGGGGGGATATATCTGTTGTACATTTTGGAGTGTTCAGTCGTGGATGCTATTCGAAGGATTGTTTGAATCAGAAAATAACCAGAGAATTAGACTCCTGTCTGGCTGTAAAATGGAGACGGCGCAAAGAAAGTCAACATCCAACGAAGCTTCTGTCGAGCTCTGCGCAATTGACAGTGGGGTCCCAACTTTTTACTGGAGCCCATCCCAATTGCCAGTCTTGACCGCTCTGAGGACCCCTGCTTATCGCTTATCGAGCCGTTCGAGGGTGGATCTACCCGCTCTTGGCGGCTCCCAAACACCGTCACAGGCCAACGCGTGCGCCATCCAATCACTGGAATTCAGGGGATACCGTTCTGGAGACATTGGATGAAGCATCTCCCACGACTCACAACTCACAACCCTCACTCTTGTCTTCACGACACCTCCATGATATCGCCCTCCACTCACAGAAAATGAGAGGCATCTCACACTCCCACCACCAAAGATGGCGCCCACATACAACATCGCCATGGTCAGCGACTTCTTCTACCCACAACCGGGAGGAGTAGAGAGCCACATCTACCAGCTCTCAACCAAGCTCATGGACAGGGGCCACAAGGTCATCATCATCACCCACGCCTACGAAGGCCGCACGGGGGTGCGCTACCTCACCAACGGCCTCAAGGTCTATCACGTCCCCTTTCTCGTCATCTTCCGGTCTGCCACCTTCCCAACTGTCTTCTCCTTCTTCCCCATATTCCGCAACATCGTCCTCCGCGAGCGCATCGACATTGTCCACGGTCACGCCAGTCTAAGCAACTTTTGCCATGAAGCCATCCTCCACGCTAGAACCATGGGTCTTCGGACTGTCTTTACCGATCATTCGCTGTTTGGATTCGCCGACGCAGCCAGCATTCTCACCAACAAACTGCTAAAGTTCACCCTGAGTGATGTGGATCATGTCATCTGTGTGAGCCACACATGGTAAATCCCCCCTTTTCCCCCCTTTTCTTACTCATCACTAACCCTCCCCCCCACAGCAAAGAAAACACCGTCCTCCGCGCCTCCCTCGACCCCTTGATGGTATCCGTCATCCCCAACGCCGTCGTAGCCGAAAACTTTAAGCCCCTCTCCCCCTCGGAAAACCCCAGCTACCCACCCCCCGCCCGCCCCCTGACCCCCCACAACATCATCACCATCGTCGTCATCTCCCGCCTCTTTTACAACAAGGGCACCGACCTCCTCACCGCCGCCATCCCCCGGATCCTCGAAAACCACCCCAACACCCGCTTCATCATCGCCGGCTCGGGCCCCAAGTCGATCGACCTGGAGCAAATGATTGAGCAAAACGTCCTCCAGGACCGCGTCGAGATGCTCGGCCCGATCCGGCACGAGGAGGTGCGGGACGTGATGGTGCGGGGGCACATCTACCTCCACCCGTCCCTCACGGAGGCGTTCGGGACCGTGATTGTGGAGGCGGCGAGCTGCGGGCTGTACGTAGTCTGCACGCAGGTGGGCGGCATCCCGGAGGTGCTGCCGAGCCACATGACGGTGTTTGCCAAGCCCGAAGAGGACGACCTGGTGGCGGCGACGGGGAGGGCGATCGCGTCGATGAGGGCGAACAAGGTCCGGACCGAGCTCTTCCACGAGCAGGTGAGGGAGATGTACAGCTGGGAGAACGTGGCGGTGAGGACGGAGAGGGTGTACAATGGGATATGCGGGGCGATTTCGGAGGGGGAGTTTTATGGGTATTACGAGGGGGGGGGTGCGAACAACAGCAACAGCTGGAGCGCGACGAGGGGGCGGTCGGGGGTGCAGAGTTTTGCGCTGATTGATCGGCTGAAGAGGTATTATGGGTGCGGGATATGGGCGGGGAAGCTGTTTTGCCTGTGCGTGATTGTGGATTATTTGCTGTTTTTGTTTTTGGAGCTGTGGTTCCCGAGGGAGGGGATTGATGTCTGTCCGGACTGGCCGAGGAAGAAGAGGAAGGACAGTAGGGAGTAGGGAGTAGGGAATTTTGTAGTTTTTTTTTGGTTTTTTTGGTTTCTGGTCTGGGTAATAAAGCGGGTGTTTTGGGATGGGTTTGTATCTTTATGTGGAATATGGTATATAATATTAATACCCCAGCAGTAGGAATTGGATTTCTCGTTATGTTTATTGAGTACCTATGTCAAGGCAAGTATATCCCCCCCCCCCGCTTTGTTTGTACCAACACTATCGTGTATGCTAACCTTATCCCAAGGACATCCCCATCTAAACACACACAAAAAACCAAAAAGAAAAACCCCACGGGTATCATCCTCACCCCCCCCCCCCCTATTGCTGCCTAAACCCATGCCCGCCCCCCATCCCATATGGCCTCAGCATGCTCAGGTTCTGCATAATCAGCCCCAGCTCCGCCCTCTCCTCCTCGTCCCAGTACATCTGCCCCTTGGTGATGCTGTTCTGCCAGTCCCCGACCATGTTCTGGATGTCCCTCAGCAGGTCGTCCGCCTGCGCCATGTTCTCGAGCGTCTTGGGGTGTGTCGACCAGTGGGACTCCTGCGCGGACCAGATCTTCATCCGGAGCTTGAACAAGGCGCGGAGGAGCTTGATGCACCGCTGGACCTCGAGGGGAGAGGCTTTGGCTTGCTTGGAGAAGTCGCTTGGTTTGGGGATGGGGTTGGGTTTAGGTTGGGGTTGGGGTTGGGGCTTTCGGAGGGTGAAGGGGCGGGGTGGTGGTGGCTTGGAGTCTTGCTGCTGTTGCTGCTGCTGTTGCTGCTGCTGCTGTTGCTGCTGCGGCTGGGGATAGTTGGTATAACCGCGATTGGAGGCGCCCAGGCTATCGCTGCTGTATCTGGTGTCAGGAGTGCTCATGCCTCCACCGTAGGAGCCGGGATTGCTGCTGCCGCTGGTGTAGATGTTGGTCAGGCTGTTGTGTTGGCTGTTTGGTGTCGGGGGGGTTCCGGGTGGAGCTGGGTGGTGGTGTTGGTATTGGTTTGGTTGGAGATGCTGGTTGAAGCTTTGCATTGGGGGAGCATACGAAGACTGGGGAGGTTGGTATTGAGCGGGGGCTGGAGTAGTAGGGTATTGCACTGGTGTCGGTGCCGGGCGGCCGTATCCCAAGTCATATTGCGATGCCGCTGGAGGAGGCGGGTTCTGAGCGGGAGGGCGATATGGCAGGAATCCGCCGTTGTTGTCTTCCTCGATGGGACCAAGGTTATTGCGCCCCGGGAGAGCGCCTGAGTATCGAGATGAGACAGATGAGGTAGAATATCTTTGCGAATTCATGCCCACACTTCTCGGGGCCGATTTGTTGTAGTCGGCTCCATAAGAATTGGCATCGTTTGATGGTGCTGGGGAGGCTGCTTTGAGAGAGCTCATGCTCTTTCGGCGCTCAATCCACCCTTTGAGACGGTTGGCCATGATTGCTGATATTGACAGAGGGATAGAAAAGAATTGGAAGATACAACAGACACAGGGGCCGAGATCTGTCCAAAGAGGCAGCAAGTAAGTAGCTTGTGTAAGATGGTGTTTCCGACTTTGTGTTCAGGATCAAGTCAGGGGAATTGAGAAGTAAAAAGGCTGCTGGGAGAAGCAAGGTGAGAGAAGGATCAGGACTTGATGGCCGACCTTGTCCCCGAGGCACACCAGCGGACTTTTGCTGGCCAAGCAGCCCATCTGGTACCCCTTGACGGAGACATTTGTGTATGTCAACAGCCCGCACTGTGTACAAGCCGAGGGTGTAGGCCGTGTGCAACAACAGCCGCTCTATAACCCTTGTATCTAGAGCTGAGGCTTGCATTAGGTCGCCTGCAGACAGGGTAGCTTTGGGCGCGCCAAACGACAGTCGGATTGGGCACTGGCGCAAGGCTCTCAAGGAAGCCTTTGGATTGGCAGATTCATCGGTCCAGCCCCCAAGGTAGATTCAACATGGCTTAGAAATGATGATGGTTCGCAATCCAAGATCTCCACGCAAAGGAATTGATCATGGTGTCTGACATTCACCGCTGAGTCTACGGTAGTTGCACCCCAAACAACGACAGGTGGACTCTCTTTAAGTGTCGGATAGTCCAATAATCACCCCGACTCAAAGCTATGACCTACACAAGTAAGAACACATTTCCCATGATCTGGGGCTATTCCTCCTACTCCAGCTCTATCTTCTTCGATGCCAGTGTAGTTTCTCCACTCTTGATGCTTATAGTTACTTGGTCAAGCACCTGAATCTCAACCACGACATGGAACTGCAACTGCCTCCCTTGCTTGTTTCCTGTCTCCACTGGCACAATGTGTGCCTGTGGAACATCGGTCAAATTGACCTTCAAAGTATACATTTGTTCAGACTCTAGATTGGATGTTAGCAAGTGACAAATCATCATGAGCATTGTCATAACTTTTACGTACCCTCTTTGACCATGCTCATTGCCGTGGGTGCTTTATCTCGTGACGAGGACAAAAAGACAACATCCCTAAAGACGGCTGGCGGCTGTGGTGCTGCACTACGCCCGCTTCGCTTGTTTTGCGACTGTGTGCCAGGGAAATCGCTTGCGTTCATCGAAAAGTGCAACTCGTACCTTGCCACTGTGGGTTTGTTGGGCAATATCGCATCGCCTTTTTGGATGAACCAGCGGATCTGGTCTGTTGCCCACTGGATGCCATGGACATCAACGTCGATGTCGCTACGGGCGTGGTTTTCGTACGAGGCGAATGGCCGGCGGACCTTGATACCGTAATGCCGCGGGCAACTGATGACATGCTTGGGCTTCTCGGTATAGACACCCAGAGATTTGATGATGGCACCTCTGGCAACGGCAGCCCACGACCCATTCCCTTCTTCGAGAGCAATCTTTTGCTTGGTGCAGAATTCCTTGACCCTCTGGATCAGATATTTGTTCTGCGCAAATCCACCAGAAAGGAAGACGGTCTGTGAAGTGTTAGCAGGCCGGGGGTTTAAAGCCATCAAGTGCTGGAGGACAAATTGCTTACCTTGACCGGAAGCTCTTCTCCAAGTTTAATTTGAGTTACTGCTTGCTGAATAAGATAGACCGTCTTGTTGACCGATCGGTCAAACATCTTCTTCAGATCGGCCCTAACACATGACTTGTCAGGAACCAACATCAAAACGCCGTGAGGGAGGTGACCTACGGAGTGATACTCAGTGCCCCCTTCGAGACCCCCCTCATATCCTCCGAGATGGCAAAGCTCTTTGGTAAATAAATAGGGGCTGTCAATCCGCTTTCCTTTCCGTCATAGCTGTGCTTGATGACTTGGAACTTCTCTTGTATGCCCCGAAGTGTGGGCCTCATGATAGTGTGTCCTCCAGCAGCATGTTTGGCACCTTCCGTAGTGAGTTGCTGCCAGGCCTTTTCCCCTAACTGGTACGCTGCGAAAGCCTCAAAGTCATCGTCTACACAGGTTGAACCGCAGGTCGCACCTAAAAGGAAGTCAGCAAAGCTCAAAATCATGCAGCGATGACCGGATCTTACCCAAGGGATTGCCGACTTGATCCAGCTTCATCTCCTTTTTGTCATAGTCAATGTCTACAACCTTGTAACATGCAAGATCCTATCATCGCATCTCTATTTAGTCTTGGTACCATGCCATGGATTCTAGGGAAACACTCACAACTGTTCCGCCGCCAGCATCGACCACAATGAAGCAATCGTTCTAATTTGCCTGTCAGTCGAGTTTTAAGACTGGCTATCGATCAACAAGGAGGTCCTACCTTTCTGAACCGCACCCGGTTGTTCTTCCATGCCTCACGGAGCGTAAAGTGAGCACAGGCAACCGGCTCAGAGACGAATGAGATATTCTCCAGCTTGGGGAAGAGATCATGGTTGAAGGCTGCCCGAACAGCGCGGTACGTAGCGTTGAGCGCTCGGTCTGACCAGATCTATTTTATGGGTTAGTAACACACAGTTCAAGGCATGTAAAAGTTAGCACTTACCGCTGGATGAGTAACAACCAAGTCTATGGCGACATTGGACAGCACATGCCTGCCAACATCACTGTTGATGACCTTCTCTGTCTTCTGTGCAATTTCATCCAGATAGTCCTTGACAATCTCCTCGGGTTCTTTGGCAAGATGCTCGGGAATGCCATTCTCAATCACTTCCTCCTCGCTCAGGTCAAGATCGCGGAGCTCCTTGAGCAGCTCGCTCAGGGTGCGCAGCTCGTCGAGCCGGGTGCCCATTGCCTCGAGCTGAATCTTGGTCTTCTTCAGCACCAGGGAATTGTCGTCAATGTCATAGCCATACTGCTCACAGCCTTTCGGTGTGACCGAGTAGGACAATTGTGACGGGACTTTTTCCTGTTCTTCCTTTGGTGGCCAAGCTGTGATCACTTTGATATCCTCGGTAAACTCTTCCAAGCCTCGTTGCTTCAGGTTGACGGCAGAGATGGGCAAATACGCAACGCCTGATAGTATCAGTATGATCAGCGTGGTATGAGAAGCTTGAATCTCGGGATCGAGACATACCAGTGTAAGTGGTGCCATAGTCAAGAGCAATCTGCAAACGTGTTTCCCCTGTCAGAACAGCGCCAGTCTGGGCTGGCTTTCCTGGTTCTGGGCTAACATCTGGCGCTCTCTGGCCTTCCAATTGCAGGTTGAATGATCGCTGGCCCTGGCCAACTTGGGTTTGCAGATGAACCTGACCCCCAAACGATGGAGGCATCAGAGGGGGCATGGGACCAAAGCTTGCCGGCCCCGGGGGCTGCCATTGAGATGATGGCGGAGCTGAAGCAGGAGTACGGAGTGGTATTTGAGAGCCATATCCTGACGCCGAAAGCTTGTAGGTAGCCGGAGGTGTTGCTGTTTTCGGGGCATCGTATGTGCTCTGGGTAGCGGGCGACGAGGTCCGCGATGGAACTGCAGGCTTGGCCGAGAAAAGTCCAGGAGGTAATCCAGTGAAGGTGAACTGGCCAAACGCTTCTGATGTTGAAGCTGATTGTAAGGGCGGCGGAGGCGGTGGTTTGGAGTTAGGCCCGGGTGGGGGTGGTGTTGAGGAAGCCATAGTGTGCCAATGAACTGAACTGGAGCAAGGTGGTTATTCACAGCGTCAGAAAGACTCAATAGGTACTGTACAGTACATGTGTCTGAAAAGAGAAGTGGTGAGAAGATATGGAAGTTTCTACGGTGGTGCCCCTTGGAGGGGTTTGCCTTGGGCCTTGTGCCCCCCCCCGGCCTGGACAACTGGATGATCCATGTCGGTCAGAAGGGTGAGGCTGGACGAGCAAGAGGTGAACAAGACGGGAGTGGGTTGGATGGATCACCTATTGGATGCAACCACCCGCTGCGTGTGGCGTCTACTAGCGCCATATGCTGCGCCTTCAGCTTGGGGAGCTATCCGTATATGAGGGGGAGGGGCAGTACCACCTCACTCCGTTCTGTGCACTGTGTGCCATGACAACACCCCATGAGCCCCCATCTGTTGTTCAACGAAACGCACCTCTTTTTTCAGCTGAAGGAGGGGGTCGGCACAAGCGCACAAGGCAGATACCAGGATGGGTGACCAGGCTGGTGACCTTTTCCTTGAGATGCCCGTCTCCATCATACCGAGCAACAGTCATGTCATCACCATAGGAGATGCGTCTACTCCGTACTCTCATTTTTTGAGCCCAGTTTTGCCTTCCATTGATCCGATAACCTTTCTTACCAATGGACCCCTCAGAAGCGGCTCGCGCGTCGTCGACGGCTCCCCCAAGCCGCTCCTCAAAGGTCAAACGGGGCCTCGAATATGTTGCCGGAAAACCAGTGAATTGGGGTATCAAGATGCAAGTTCGGAATGCGACAAAGGACATCAAACGTGAGCCTGGGGTTATATCTCGACTCCCCGCCAAGGTCCTGGAAGGGCTACCCGAGGAGACGTTGAACGACGACATACCGCCTGCTAATCTTCATGAACTTCCTGAAAATGTCCTGGTGAAAGTTTCGCCAGGTAGGATTAAGATGATGCCGAACCTGGCAACATTGGCCAAACAGTCCCCGGGAAAACTGGCTGTGGTTCTAACAAGAGCGCCAGACCTTGTGGATGATCTTGAAGATGGTGCCATCGCCCACTTGAGAAAATTAGAGCCCGTCAGATTCTACAAGCTGCCCGAGAAGGTGCAAGTACGGTTCCGAACAGTGTTGCCGGATGTGTTTGTTCGTAACACACCAGCCAGCGAACGGGATCAGGGGCCACCGCTTCCTCCTCTTCCTCATCAAACCTCGACAGGCGACCCAAACTACCCCAACGGGCCCGGAACCGATCCAACACCACGCGTGCGTTCCCAACCTGTCCAGCCATTACCAACTGAATCATCACCATATATCCCCCCTCTGTCCGTCTCTCATGGCTCGTCCGGGACCTTGAACTTCGCCCAAGACACGTTCTCTGCAGTCCAAGGCGCGATGCACTCGATGCCATCGGTCATGCCCGTGCCCCGGACTTCTTCTTTTCCACAGACGAACCATTCACAGACGAACCAGTATGAACAGTTTCACGGCAGTCATTCGCCCTCTTCTGGCCCTGTGCGAAATTCTTTCAGCTCTCCGGATCCT
Organism: Cercophora samala; assembly: GCA_030512305.1. Lineage (NCBI taxonomy): Eukaryota > Fungi > Ascomycota > Sordariomycetes > Sordariales > Lasiosphaeriaceae > Cercophora > Cercophora samala. The sequence goes on from JAULSY010000111.1 coordinate 43,560, forward strand.
TATAGCTCTTCACATACCTACACTCCTCCGTACACGTTGGGCTCTACAAGCACAAGCACAAGCACATATAACTCGACCCCTTCCTACGGTGCTTCAAGTTCATACAGTGCTGTGACCCATTCTGGCTTTTCAGGATACGAAACATCAACCCCTCAACCTCACGCCAGCCATCCTGGTCAGCCTACCGGAAGCCCTTCGTCACAGCCTGGAGGTCCTTCAAGGTCGTCAAGTCCTCTCGGGTACCGCTCTTCAACTTCAACGGCCTACGACAATCTGCCAAATTCTTGGAGTCCTGCAAATGGTCCCCAGCCACCCCAGCATTCCGATTTCAAGCTCTTTGGTACCCCCGGGCAGGCGCCTAATCTCCAAAGCTTCCAGGTTCGCCAAAGACTTCAGATTTTAGACGCCCAGGGCCAAATAGTAGAACAGCCACCACCTCCAAATGCCGAGTCCCAACCCTCTCAGGTGCTACAGGACGGTCAGAATCAATTTAAACCCACGAGATCCCAGCCTCTAGATGTCGAGGTTCGGGAGTTGGATAGCAAGGTAGACAACTGGAGCAGGGAGAAAACTGCACTAGAGCAGCAGTTGGCAAACTTGACGGCGAAACTAACGTCCGAGAAAGAACAGCTCATGAGTGAGAGGGAGAAGACGGACACTTTGAACAAGAGCATAGGTCGCTTGGAAGGTGACAAGGAACGTCTGGAGAAGGAGAAGCAAACTTTGGTACTTGAGAAGCATCAGCTGGCAACTGAAAAAGCTGTCTTGGAAAACGAGAAGGAACAGCTGAAGGAGAAGCAAAAAAGAGTGGACGCAAGCATCACCTCTTATTTGCACGCGAAGAAGTGGAAAGGGTTGAAGAAAAGTGTGTCTAAAAGTGCTATTGACATGCTCTTTGACTTCTGCAACGACCAAGTTGGTCTGGCAACAGAGCATCATGGGAACCTCAAAGAACAGAAAGAGATTTCGGACAAGTTGGAGCTAGAAAAGGAACAACTGGCACAGAATCTGAGGGACCAGGAGGAGCTGATTGCAGACCGTGATGAATGGCGCAGGAAGTTTACCGACCTGGATCTCCGCTTCAACAGGATTAACGACGAACACCGGCAACTGCTCGAAGCAGAAAGAAGACAACATCAACAACAGCTCGAAGCGGAGAGGAGACGCCTGCAGCAGCAGTTTGAAGCCCAGAGTAACCAGTACCAAACAGAGTCCAGAAAGCTACAGAAAAGGATTGAGGGCCATCAAGCCGATCAACATGCTGCGACTGAGAAAGTTCGAGCAATGCTTCAAGCCGAGATCGACACACTGCAACAAGAGCAAACCAGAATGCAAGCTCAGTACCAATCGTACAAGGATGGATACGAAGAAAACCTCCGAAGATTGACAGAAGAGCACGAGATAACCCTGAACCAGCTCAATCTTTCTCATGACCAGAAGATGCAAGCATTGCACGCCCAATGCCAAGAGCTCATCAACCAGGTCGGCATTCAGTTTGAACTCAACAAGCAACAAGCTGTCAAGGATCTCGAGAACAAGGTCCGGTTGCTGGAAAGCAGCCTGGTGGACAATTCAGACGACTATCGGCCAGCAACCGACGACCACCTTCAAGTGGACTTCGACCAGCTCAATCTTGACATCACCAAGATTACTCATAACTTGCCTGCGGTCGACTTCTACCAGGTCAGGGACCCCGGCGGGTTCTTAGACAGGGAAGGGAGGGATCAGTTGAGGTTCTTGTTGCAGAGTATCTTCTGGGAGCACATGATGTATGGCTTCTTTTCTTCTCCCTACGGTCTCGGTGCCTTGGGTCCGGAGGACGGGAAACAGAGGCTTTTGGAAGTGTGGATCGCGTATCGCAAGTTACTCGGGGCAGAGAAGTCCGATGGTATGTCAAGATCTCAACCCTACATTTGTCTACAGCACTAACAAACCTGGTCGTTGGTGCAGTTCGTTTGCCCAATGGGAAGTATGACATGGGTGCCATTGAACAAGACTACGTCGAGTTCCTCCGAAACGACAAGGAGACCAACAAATGGAGGTCGTCCACATTCCAGGCCGTTATGGCGGCTCTGCTGCCGAAGAAAGACAAAGCTCACTCGCCTCTGACCGACTACCTGAGCTCTCCATTCTTCCGCAACCGCAACAATGTCCGCGAAAATATCCTAACGGAACTTCGCCGCATTTGCGTCGGTGGGATACCACAGGCCATTGAACAGACGGTGGAAAATATGGTCTTCAAGGCCAGCGAACTTGCTCTCCAATTCGGGATGCAAAGGTCAGAGCTTGGTCTTATCTTTCCTCAGAGGAACACCTTGGTCAGGATAGGCCCAGAGTTTGTGATCTGCTACGACAATGATGCCGAGCATGGAATGCAGAAGCCTGTGTTCCTCAGCGTGTCTCCGATGTGCTACAAGAGAGGCGATGGGAGGAACGATACTACCAGTACGAAGTTCATCTCGCCAGGACACATATACCCACACGCTCAATAGAAGATAGGATCACGGTTGGTAAATGGCTATCCTTTACGGAGCAGAACCAGACTGTTGTCTCAGGTCATGTCACCCAGTTGGACACTTGTTCATCTATCACATTTCATCGCTATGCTCAGTCAATGTTGACCACATCTTCCTCGTCTCATGCGTAACACCAAATCCTCAGGGTTAATGGCGTGACTTTGTTAAAGCCACTGTCAGCCCAGTGAAGAAAAAGACAGCATCTTTGTCATACCAGATTTTCTTCACGAGAGTAATGACTACAGGTGTTGCTTAACAACCTAGCTAACAGAATCGCTGGTGATTTTGCCGAAGGTCTGTTAGCAGGCAAATGTTGGGCCCACCAAAACCGCGATCCACTCTGTGCAAGCATAGAAACTCGAATCAGCTCGAGTCTCGACTCTCGACCTTTCCAATACTCCCTCCAGCCGCAGCAAAAGAACACCACATCGTCAGTTCCCCTTCCCGATTTTGTACAACCGGTGGACAAACCCCTCACTTTGTGGCGTCTAGCCGCATATTTCGCGTCGCTCGGGGCGGTTCTCGAGACGAGGCTCTGGCGAAACCATCGATAACACCAGTCCAGAACAAGCTTCCACCTCATAGCCGCACAGTGCGCGTGGTACAGTCCCCCATCGCTGGTACTTGAGTCCCAAGTCTCCCTCCTCTTATCAACGGCGCAGCAGCTCGAGTGCGGTCGAGACCCAGGCAAGGTGTCGGACCTGGCGAGTCTCCCCATTGGTTGTTCGTCTTGTTATCCCGCCAAGAAGGATGAAGCCGCATTTCCTCTTACAGATGTGTCTGCAATAGCGTGGGCCAAGCTGAACGATTCGCTCAGTCACAGTAACCGATCAAACAACACATTGTTGGGAAGGACGATGGCACCTTGACTTGACCCAAGGCAGACTCCCCTGCGGATGGTGTCTGCCAGGGAACAGGGCTTAACCAGGTACACGGGCTGCGGCTTGTGTGCGCACTCCCGACGTCACATTTCGAGTAGCCTTGTGGCTGTCCAGTGATATGAGAACACACTGACAACACCGAGGTGATGGACTCGCGCTCGATCAGGTGATGGTGATACCTGTGGAATGAGACGCCACCTCGATCTTCACGGACTCACCTCGACTTACCACCCCATGGGGTCAACAGCCCACTGCACGATGAGCTAGAGTCTACGTGTAAGGTATCTCACCATGGCCCATTTTCTACGCTCCCCACGTGAAATATGGCATCGACAAATCATCAATACTGGTGCCAGATTCCAGCCAGGCTCTCCCCAGAACTTTCCTTTTGCTGCTCTCAGAGACGCGACGGATACCTTTATCCATAAGCAAGGACTGGCTCAAGGTTCACCAAAATGCGATTCATTACTTCGAGAGTTGGTCTTGGAGCATGCTACGAGAGAAAACGGCTCGGAGAGAGTCGGTTTGGTCGCCTGTCTTCACGCCCTTTCTCACTCTGTCGGCACGACACTGTTGGTCGCAATGAGAGAGAAATGCCTGAGCCCGGAATTCTTGAGCTGCTTGACGCTTGGGGCTCGCGCAAACCCGTTGCTCATCAACAGAACCGACAGCCAAGTTGCGGATGTCCTCTTGAGCCTGTTGGCAGGCACCGACTTTCTCCCAGCCATCAAACAGCTTTTCCAGACCCTGGAAGAAGGCCCTGATGCGTACATCCTTCCGCCTTCCTACATCATCACCCTTTTGAACACGATCGACTTTTCTACCGCTTTCAGGACCCATTTGGATATCTTGCAACAGGAACGGAAATACATGAGCCTCTACAACGCAGTGTCTTGGATTCGATCGGCGTCAAACCAGCCCGAGACCTCGACCGCAAAAATAGTAGTGTCTGCTCTGGTTCCGGACAGGATATTTTGGGCCAGCTGGAGACCGGACAAAGAACGGCTAAGAAAATGGGAAGAAGGGAGCTTTTCAGAAATCCAGAGACAAAAGCTGTGCTATGTGTTTGATCTTGAAGGGCCGGACATTACCGGCTCGGGCTATCCATGCCTGAAAGACTCGGTTCCTGGGTGCTTCAACGTCGTGCAAGTCGTCAACCAAGACGTTGTACTGCTCCACCGCCTACTAGCCAATGTGGACAAGGCACAGCGTATTCCTGGCCCACACGCCATCAATCTGATCATCCACCTCTGCGTCAACAGCTCCAGGCCCCTTGACGATGATCTCCTCTCTCTCACCGAGGCAGTGCTGGAAACCGACGATGACGACTCCATTCACTCGATCCTCATGTGGCTCCAAACCTACGAGTCCGGCTTCGACATTCGAATGACAGCTCTGACGAGAACACTTCCCATTCTAGAGGTTTACCCCACCCTTCAAGGATTGCTCTCGGGGTATGTCAGCTTAGACGTGGCTCGAGTTATGCAGTTAGCCAGGGAAGAATACCGTTCTACACTCGAGACGGACGTTGCTGAGAATCTCGCCATGAGGATACACGCCTTTGGGATGGCCATAGTTAACGCCAACTGGCTTCACGGGTCTCTGTCATTGGACCTCTGGCAAAGTCTGCAACGGCTCCCATCCAAAGAGACCTTGGACGAGATCTTCGAGGCGCTCGGGACATCCCACATCATTAACGAAGATATCAAAGCGTACCTGAGGGTGGTCATTGGAGGAGAAACTCATGATGACTCCCCTCCTGCCGAGGCTCTGTTAGCAGTCGTCCGCCAGACTATCCGATTCTACGCAAGAGGTGTTGAACCCGAAAGGGCAAAGCTTGCCACTGGGATCGAGCCACTACGCTATCATGACAGCAAGGCCTACGACGCCTGTCTTGAGCAGATCTTGAAGGAAGATATTGTGCTTGTCAAGGATATGCTCCCGCTCGTCCGGTCAGAAAGCCATTCCTCCTGTGTCGAATTTGCGCGCCTTTTGGCCCAGCGCCAACAGCTGCGCTGTTATACTCATCAATGCTGGCATCAGCTGCTATTCTTCCGATTACTTCAACGGAGGCAAGATTTACTGGCGTGGTCGGCCGCAGAGCTTCCCTTGCAAAACTTTGTCCAGTGGGTGCATGATCTTAGGGCTCTGTTCTCGCAGCCAAAAGGCGGCGGTAGCAGTGACGCTTCAAGGATGTCGCCCTCCGATCTTGGGTTCACACCAGAGAGATACCAATGGTGGGACGTGCTGCAATACCAGTATGGCAGTGCAGTTGCTATACTGGCACATCTACACCAGGAAGGTAGGGGGAATTTGAAGTGGCTTTGGCTTCAAGAGATACCAGAGACAACTGTCTTGTTGGATATCCTACAAAACCAGCACAAAATCTTGCCGCAGGATTCGATCTTGATGTCATTCTTTCAGCCGGAACCTTATACGCTGACTCTTATCTGTTTGGTTTTGGCTGGCCTGCGCCGTGCAGCTCCGTTGGGAAAGATGGCCCTTGAAAGTATGTGCGCCCGGGAAAAGCAACTGGGCGGTGGCAAGTGGAATCGGCAGGCCACTCAAATACTGAGTTACTGCTGGAGGCGCTCATCAGAAATCGACACCGATGATTTGAGTCGCAATGCTCTCTGGGCTTTCACAGCGTTGTTGGGGCTCAAAGATGCCATTGACGACCACGGTCTGCAAGTTGCTAGAGAATGCCTCATGGCCGACTACGCAAACCTGGTTCTCGCGGCCAAAAACCTTTTTGAGATGCAAGTTCTTCTTCAAAGTTCGGACGCGGCCCGAACAACGACATTCATGGAAGAGCTCGGTGTAGAAGATGCCCCTCCAGTAAAATCTTTCACTTCAGCTGCGGCCATGATCCCTTCACATCTCACCAGCTTCATTGAAACAGTCGGCGAAAACCAATGGGAGCTCTGCTTCCCTCTCAAAAAGATCACCTCCCAGAAAAGACAAACCATCGGCATCGACCCCTCCGCCCGCTTACTCCTCGTGAGGATATCCCTCCTAGACCAGCAACCAGCTTTCTGCATCCACTACTACCCCAGCACCACCGAAGACAGCAGCACCCGTCCCCACGGCTTGTGGCACGTAAACGGCCTCAACATGCCAGACGGCACCATCTGCTTCGCCCAGCCATCCCTATTCGCCTACCTCCTCAGCCGCAGACTATCCAGATTTCTCTCCTTGTTCCCTCAAGACAACCACATCAGCGCAAGCACCATCCAAGAACAACAACAACTGGAGAGAATCTACAACTTCATCTCATCCGTCCTCGCCTCTCCCACATCCCACTGCCTGACATGCGTCGACCCGCTACCCCGCCCCAGTCCGATCCCTACAACTTGCAGCTCCCAGTTTTGCAACAAGACCTTCCGACGTGCTCCCTTGGAAGTCAGAGCGCACCACCTACTGTCTGACCCCCCGGCCTTGGACTTTCTGCTCAGCTGCGTCTACTCTGCCAATGTCTCCGTTCCCGAACTCGTCAACGAATTGAGACCGGTGATTGACTCTTTTCCTGTCCTGGCGGGGGTGAGCTCGTCGCCGGGGGAGACATTAGCCCGGATTTTACGTCGAGAGAACCCAGGGTCGGATGATGGCTTCTCCGCAGATAGAGAGACTTTGCTGTCGTGGATGAGTGAACAACTTAGGGGCAGTCTGGTTTCTGCGCCGACTGGGTCGAAACTACCAGCTATGCAGGGGGTGGTACAGTTCATACTGAGAAATGGGGACTTGAATGACGGGAAGGCTGACGTGAGGAAGATCAAGTTTGTAGGTCCGGGGTTGGGGACGAAGAGCATGTGGGAGATTTTGTGCAAGGGGTTGGTTGCGGGGAGTGGTGGTGAGGGCGGGCCAGAAATAGGAGAAGATGAGCCACCGGTGGACCTGAGGACGTGCCGGAGGACAAAGACTACGTGGAGGAGCAGCTTGTTGATGGACAGGAGGGTGTTTGTTGCCTGTGAGGACGTTGGGGGTGGCAAGGAGGGGGTGGTGGTGCGGTATGTCTTTTTGTGTCCCGAGGGGTTTGTGCCACCGAGGATGAGGGTGATTGGGGATGCGCTGAGGCAGAGTTTTGATGCTCTGAGGGCTGGGAGGTTGGTTAAGGAGTAGTATAGGATACTGTTTGCAGTTATATTCTATTTGAACTGAAATATAGATATGGACAAGGAAGTGTTCTTTGAACCACCAGACGGAAAGAGAGGTGATACATGTGACATGGTCTGCCTCTTCAGAAGCGTCTCTGTAACCGCCCAGTTGGGACAGCTGAGGTAGCAGTTCAGCTCCCCTTGGCAGACACTTACACCCTAGGCAGACTGACAGCCTGATCCATGTGGCGCGCACTAACGAGCTGCTGCATACCTATACATGAGACTGCTCCCCTCTCTTCTTGACGTTTCGTCTTCATGTTTATCTTCTTCGCACGTTCACTTCATTCCCAGACTCATGACAAAGATAGAAAATGGCCTCCCTCTTCACCCAGCACAGCGCGCATCGCCCCAACGCCCCCTCATCAGCCAACACTGACCTTTCCCGTCACACCTCCCTCCAATCCCACTCATCCCGTTCCACCACCACCTGGTCCCCCGGCCTCCCCCAGCGCTCCCTCCCCTCCCCACACCATCGACCAAACCCAATAACCCCGGAACAATTCACAGCACTCGAGCAGCAATTTCCCAGCCTCCACGCAGACCTCACCAGCCAAGCAAGGCTCCTCCTAGGCGAAATCCAAGCCATCCAGCAAACCCTCCCCGGCTCCCTCTCAGACAATGCCGAACAAGACTCGGACATTATCGCCTTCCTCCAAGCCCTACTCCACGGGAAGATCTCCTCCGCTCTCACCCCACCAGCACCTTCCCCCCCAGGCCATCATGAAAGCAGCAGACCACTGCGAGCAATCAGGGCCGTGTCCCGAGACATCCAAGCCCACCTATCCAAAGACGACCCCTTCGCCGCCATCGGCCTAGCAATCGACGACCTCCGCTCCGCCGTCGGAAACCAAGGCGACATCCCCGACCTAGAACGGGAGCAAAAAGCCAGAGATCGAATGGACCTCCTCCAGTCCGCCATGCCAGAAGGGGAGAGCTACGACCATTTCTGGGCCGATGTCGCCATGCACCTTGACCATGAGCTCCCCATACCTGCCTCGGCCGAGTACACCAACCAGACCACACTAAAAGATGGGGTGCCAGTCAGCTGGATACCAAGGGAGAGGTTTCTGGCGACGAATGATGGGTATGCTTGGGATGTGGGGGAGTTGGTGGGGGAGATTGTTGCGCAAAAGGGAGAGTTTAAGAATCCTGTTACGGGGAGGAAGTTTGACGAGGAGGATGTCGAGTTGGTCAGGAGGCATCCGTTGGGGAGGGGGATTGATGATGCTGTGCTTGCTGCTAGAGAACAGGAACAGACAGAGGAAAATGCGGAAATGGATGGGCAGGGGAAGGGGGAGGAGAGGTGGGAGGCAAAGTTGTCGGCTCAGTGGGCGAAGCAGATGCATCAGAATATAAGGGATAAGGCGGAGAAGGAGAGAGAAGAGGCGGGGTTGATGTCGGGGTTTGGGAAGTTGAAGCTGGAGGTGTCACCGCCAGCGCCAGCGACAGCTGCGGTTGAGTTGCCAGCAACAGCTGCATTGGGGTCAGAGAATGTGCCCTCAAGGGAGGTAACCAAGCCATCGACACCATCAGTATTCCCCGACCACACAACCATTGCAGAACTACCAGGCTCCAACGAGATTGATAGCGTTGGGAAGGAGAACAGTGAAAACAAGGCGAATGCTGAGGAGCCAGAGTACAAGTCGTTTGCGTGGTACAACAAGTACTTCAACTCGGTATACAGTCAGCCGTAAAGCATTGAAAGGTGCTATCAAACACCATAAACACTGTCAAAGTCTCTTGCAACTGCTCCTTCCCGAGAAATGAGCAGATATCCATGGCCATCTGAACAGTGACCATTGCGACATCGGCCTAAGTGGAGGCATTGTGTGATTTGAGCTTTCCCCAACAACTCCAGCTGCAAACAATGGCGTGATCCAGCCAGGCGCCATCTCATTTTCCCGACAAACGGAAGGTGCTTCCAACACCCTTCCGAGATATAGCTCCACTATCCCGGCCAATCCGGAGTTACTTGGTCCGTGCTCTCCGAAAATGTGGCACGTGCGTTCCGCAAATATGGCCCGTGCGCTCCGAAGATGCGGAACGGGATTGGAAGGTACGAAATTTGGAAAGACCTATGGCGACTACAACTCACCCCTCTCAACATCAGGTCCCCTTCGTTAGTGACTCACACAGTCTTTCCATATTTCCTTGTATTTTTCTCGTCGTCATCTTTCCAGTTCAACTCTCGGACCGGCACAAGGGAGGAGGGGTAACTGGGAGACCTCATCTCGACATCCTCCTGTCATTGTGTTGTTGACCGTGAGGTTGTTAGTCACAACATCTCCTCAAGAGAACGGCCAGTTTCAGCTGTCACTCGCTCACCAACTCTTGGTCCCTTCGTCTTTTCCCTATTCAAAAGATCAGCTTCTACAAGTCATTCGGCACCTTACAATTGAACAACCAAGTCAGACAACATGGCCAACGTGACCATGAACACGAGCTCTTTCAGCTCATTCACACCCCGAGAGCCTCAGACCGACACCCCTCCGAGAGAGCCGGCTTCTCCCACCCCCTTTATCGCTTTCATCAAGCCACAAGGCCAGCTCTGGAATTACAACCGTCATAAAACCCACAAGGAACAGCCCGACAACATCCCAAAAGACTTCCGCGATGCCATGAGCGTCAGAGAGAAGGTCTACGTCGAGGAGCAAGGTGTCGCCCTAGAGAACGAATTCGACAGTGACGACCACCGCAGCTGGTACGTATATACATCCGTCCCCCCCCCATCGTACAAACATACAACTAACCAAATATAGCCACTGGGTAATCTACGCCTCCGTCAACGAAACCATCACACCCGCCGTCATAGACCCCCAAACCGGCGCCCTCATCCGCCCCCGCCGCAGCACCTCCACCTCCCTCCCCATCGGCACCCTCCGCCTCGTCCCCTTCCCCCACGCGGCCCACCCCCGCAACGGCGGCATCTACGTCAACAACCTCCTCACCAACGTCGGCGCCCCGGTCCGCCCTAGCAGCAGCGAGACCGTCCAGCCCCTCCAGCCCCAGGAGATCCAGGGCGGCAACCGCCGCAACTCGCTCTACATCCGCGACTTCCCCACCACCTTCCACAACGGTCGGGAGCCGTACGTGAAGCTCGGCCGGCTGGCTGTCCTGAAGGAGTACCGTAACAAGGGAATCGCGGGCCAGCTCGTCCGCGCCGCCGTCGGCTGGATGCAGACCAACTACACCGTCTTCAACCCGAGCCCGTCGGTGCTGGGGTTCGACAGGCTGGGCATGGACGTGACGGGCCAGCTGCCTAAGTGGCGGGGCCTGTTTTGCATCCATGCCCAGGAGGAGGCGGTCAAGGTCTGGGAGAGGTATGGCTTCAAGGTGGATGAGAAGATGGGCAAGTGGTGGGAGGAGGGGATCCCCCATGTGGGCATGTGGTTGAGGGTTCCGGTGGGAAAGGGGGGTCACACTGTTGCTTGAGGAGGGGATGAAGAACTGCGGAGTGTGTGTTTTGTTTTTGGCGTGGCCCTTTTCTTACTTTTTGGCATGGCAAGCCCTGGTGTCTCGTCAGGTTTGACCCTTTTCCCTTCATCCTGCTGGTCAGGCATACTTTTACTCGGGAAAGAGGACTCTTCATGGCTATGGCGTTTTTGGAGCAAGAGGACGAGGAAAAGCATATACTGGCTCGGCTGGCTCATGGTATCCCATGGAAAATGGGTCATTTATCAAGTACCTCTGTGCATCTGTCTGAGATCGAGGTCATCTTTGCAATATGTATAATAGCAGGCGCTGGAGCACCGGTGCATTGGAGGTTCTTTGCTTTTTGCTTTGTAGTATCATGGGAAAATGGTCTCCAATCACTGAGACACAGATTATAGCCCCCCATCTCTATGGTAAAAAAAGACAGAAAAATACAAAGAGATGTAGAGGCCACACACACAAAAGACATATGCACATGTGGCATGGTATTTTTGACACCGATGACGCCTTTCGGAAATTGACGATTTGCTCCCTTTTTATGAGAGACCCCTATTTGTGCCTGTTTAACAAGAGTGCCGTGCAGCCATCCCAGACCGTAATGAGCAAATGCATCCCTGCAAAACAAGTCGTAAAATCCGTTCCACGCCGAACCACATGCCTTCCACCAGAGACACCATTTACCGGTTGCTCTTGGCGACACGCTCCAACTCATCCTTCTTCTTGATGGCATAAGAGTTGCTAGAACCCTTAGCGGCGTTGATGAGCTCCTCAGCAAGGCACTCAGCAATCGACTTGACGTTGCGGAAAGAGGCCTCGCGGGCACCGGTGGTGAGGAGAGAGATGGCCTGGTTGACGCGGCGGAGGGGAGAGACATCGACGGCCTGTCTGCGGACGGTACCAGCCGAGCCGATACGGGTGCTGTCTTCGCGGGGACCGCAGTTGACAATGGCGTCAACGGCAATCTGGATGGGGTTCTGGTCGGTCATCAGGTGGATCTGCGTGGTGGTGTTAGCCTTCTCGGGTGTCCTCCGAAATTCCTTGGGCACTGGGTGATGCTCACGATCTCGAAGGCATGGGCGACGATGCGGACGGCCATCATCTTCTTGCCGTTGTTGCGGCCGTGCATCATGAGGGAGTTGGTGAGACGCTCAATGATGGGGCAGTTGGCCTTGCGGAAACGCTTGGCGGCATAGCGACCGGCGGAGTGAGGGAGGTAGACGGGAGCCCGGATCTGGATGTAGTCGCTGAAGCACACAAAGTCCCGTTAGCCTCCAATTCCCCAGCCAGAGGGAGCGGAAAACACCATGTGAAGCCTGCGGTCCGAATCTCGAATATCCTTGGGTGGTTCGATCGGCGCGCGTAGCTTCGCATTGGGCTTTCCTGCTCGTGGTTTGCGAAAAAAGGTAGAGGCTCTTACGTCAAGGAGATATCCCGGATCTCGACATCATCGTAGCTCCAACGGTCTGTAATTGACACCAGTCAGCGTCTGTGTTCCCATGTTCGAATTTCGGCGGATTTGTCCTCTTTTTTTGGAGTCGTCTCGTAGTCGAAATTGGGGGGGGGCCTGCTTCATGGGGCAAAGAAACGTACTGAAGAGCTTGATGCTGCCAACCTCAGCGGCAACCTCCTTGGGGAGGACCTCGTAGGCCTGAACTTCAACGCCGGCGTCAGACATGATTGCTGGTGGTTGGCTGTCGTGGTGGATGGATTGATCGAAGTTGGCGTTGGGGCGGGCTGCACAGCAAGTCTTCTGAGTTCGGGAGTCGTGAATTTTTTGGTGGCCCCGCTTGGGGTGGTCAGGGCGGCCCACCAGCCACTCACGGGGCCGCATTCACCTTAGGGCTCGGTTGACCTAAGCTTTGCCAGAGAGCAGCGAACCTCTGTCAGAAAAAACTCCCCGCCTTTGACATTGCGACCGCTGGACCTCGACCTCTGACCCGTTCACCAAACCACCAGAACAGACATTCAAAATGGCTCCCGCGGCAACTGGTGCGAAGAAGCAGAAGAAGAAGTGGTCCAAGGGAAAGGGTAAGCTTCATTCATGTCGAAATTTTGATGCCTCTGCAATTGAGGCTCGAGCGACGGTCGCAAGACGCAGACGGCTAACCTTTGGTAAAAAACAACAGTCAAGGACAAGGCCCAGCACGCCGTCATCCTCGACAAGACCACTTCCGACAAGCTCTATAAGGATGTCCAGTCCTACCGCCTCGTGACTGTCGCCACCCTCGTCGACAGACTCAAGATCAACGGCTCCCTCGCCCGGAGATGCCTCGCTGATCTTGAGGAGAAGGGCCAGATCAAGCAGGTCGTCAGCCACAGCAAGATGAAGATCTACAGTACGTTTGGTTCACGGTCTGGGAAACGGGCGTAGATGTACTGACAAACTCCCAGCTCGCGCCGTTACCGCCGCCGAGTAAATATTCCCACCAAAGACTTCATTTCAACGGACCTGACGGGCAGGACAAATAACGACTTTTGTTAACGGCGGTTCGCCTGGGGTTTACGGTTTCATCGGGTTATTTACGGCTACATCACTGGGAAAGGGGTTCTTTTTTCAGCACGGTGTAGCATAGGGATCGGAAGCGCTCCAGGATTCCTTAGATCGGAATTGCATCAAGATACGAACAGAAAAACGCCGCTCCGCCCGGCAGCCCGGAGCATGGAGATGTGATACCACAAAATAAAGTCAGCATGCCCAAAACTGATGATGTGACGAGAGCCTTCTTTGGGACTTGGGAGCGGAATGTGATGTCTGCCGCGGAGGGCACAGGAACCACGCAGCTAAAGACAGAAATCCAAATCGATACCCAATCCAGTGTGTCAGTGTCCATTGATGTGCTTGTGCTGGTCGAGAAGACCCCGAGTTGATGACATCACTTCAAGACTACGCGACTACGCGTTAAGTGCAGAGACTGGCCATTAAGGTATCGACAACAGAGCGGTATGCAAAGTGCTGGCATCGGTGGAGTGTGTCGATAGGATGCCATCTCCAGCCCATGTGGTTATTTGGTGGGTGACCCGCGGAGGGACTTGTTGCCCATACCACATCGCTCTTTGTGCCGGTCTATGTCCATTATTCGACCGTTCTTCAAGCAAGCAATACTTCAGATACCTTTTCTCAGTCCAAAATCGAGGTCTCCAAACAAATCCGCCATGCCGTAATTATGGCCATTAGCTGGGTCATCTTCATGCTGCTGATTCCAAGACAGCGGGACATTCCGGGGGTTGAGGTCTCGGCCCTGAGATGAGTTGGCAGAGAGCCACAATATCTCTATTCGTCCACCCAAACAGACGGTGAAAGACACAAAGGACAACCAAAATCCACCTTCAGGAGTCTTCAACAATCCAAAATCGTGATGTCTTCCATGTCTCCGTATATTCCAAAACAAAAGGTTGAGGATCATTGCCCTGTCCGGCAAGTGCCGTTTGCCTCTTGCCACTGTTCTTGACGCTGCCAAGGCCGGGAAGCCTGGGGAAAGTGGGATGCCGACAGCCCGCGAGACCAAAACATGGGAGAACGATGCCATCTGGGACGTCAAAACCGAGGGTTCACCTTGTTTATGAACCTGTCAACTTGTCAGGTCTTCAGGGTCTTTTTTCAACTCCAATTCGAACAGACATAGCAATTGGATCCGGCCGATTGGTTGCTGCCCGCGTCGTTGATCGGAAACTTTTATTAGCCTCGTGGAACCTTACAGCCGAACGGGGCTAGAAGAAGTTGGCAGCAATCCTTGTGAATTTTTACCATGATCGTAGCCCGGCCCGGCGATAAAGCACTTTTCAAGGGGGGCGGCAGGTTCCATGTCAGAAGTGAGCTTGAAACTTCGGTTGAGAATGGAGCTACGGGCTTCGAGCAGAGTTCAAAACACACATTCTCTGTTTAAACTTGCGGTGACAGCTGCAGCATGTGAGAAGGAGACACCCCGGGCTGCCGTTGATGCCATTCCAGCGTGTCCAGGCAAAATCCTGCCACAAGAAAATGGCTCCCCTTCGGCCGTCACTATCAGAGAAAGAAAAAGACTGGAGCCTCGGGCTTAACCGGCAACTGCATTGCTGTTAGCGCTGCTGTGCCGGCCAGTGATAAGGCTGGAAATGGAGGAGAAAGGCAGCGGATGGCTGGCAGGGGCCCGTGCCCGCACTGACAAGGGGCGCCGGGAAGACTCGCAAAGCTCAAAAGCTGGTCTCTGCCAGGGCCCACTTGTCGAATTTTTTTCCCTCTCCCCCCCCCAAACCCTCTCGTCCGCAGAATTTAATTCTCGCGACCTCCCCATCTCCTCCCGTTTCCAATCTCTCACCGCAGAGATCTCTCCACTCATTCTTTTCTAATCGAGGCCGACTTGATCAGAAATCTTCAAAATGTCTGACGTTAAGCCGCACGTTTTGGGCATGCCCGTAAGTTCAACCTCTCTACCGCCGTCATCTCCGTTAATTCCCTCGGGTCCGTTCTCGCCGGCGCCCACGAACCCCTCGAAGTCCGGTCGTCATGACTTCCATCACCAATTGACCCCGATGCCTCGGAACAATGGTCTTTGGCTTGATGGCCTTCATGATGGCATGCTTCGGGGTACTGTTGGGCACCTGCTGGAGCGATTACCCCTCCAAACGGACGACACCACAAATGTGCGCAGTTTAGCTAACATGTCTTGCAATAGCCCTTCGTGGTGGACTTCTTGAGTACGTAGAGCCCTCGCAACCAACGACCGTTCGAACACCTTCCCCGTTTGCTTTCTCCTTCCCGAGAAATGCTGCGTGTCGGATATCCCTCGCTGCGCCGCAGTTGGTTGGGCCTCGCAATTCACAACAGGGTGCTGACAACATACAACAGTGGGTGGTGTCTCCGCCGCCGTCTCGAAGACCGCTGCTGCTCCCATCGAGCGCATCAAGCTTCTCGTCCAGAACCAGGTACGTTCTTATCGGGCACTCCTCTCTGCTCTCCCTGGCTGCCCTCTTGTGGGGGGTTAGAATTGCTGCATGTGCTACGGTGGATCAATCTGATCTCCGCTGTCACGTGCCAGCAGCTCCAACCCTCCCTGGGGAGCGGCAGGTCCTGCACAACCACATATCTGACGGATCGCTAACAACCCTCCAGGATGAGATGATCAAGGCCGGCCGCCTCGACCGCCGCTATGCTGGTATCACCGACTGCTTCAAGCGCGTCACCGCCGATGAAGGTGTCATGTCCCTCTGGCGCGGCAACACTGCCAACGTCATCCGTTACTTCCCCACCCAGGCCCTGAACTTCGCTTTCCGTGACAAGTTCAAGAAGATGTTCGGCTACAAGAAGGACAAGGATGGCTACGCCAAGTGGATGGCTGGTAACCTTGCCTCCGGTGGTGTAAGTTTTCTCTGGATTTAGGCCATGTTCGTGCCTGGTGCTGACAGTGATATCTCTAGGCCGCTGGTGCCACTTCCCTCCTCTTCGTCTACTCCCTGGACTACGCCCGTACCCGTCTGGCCAACGACTCCAAGTCTGCCAAGGGTGGCGGTGCCCGTCAGTTCAACGGTCTCGTGGACGTCTACAGAAAGACCCTCGCCGCTGACGGCATTCGCGGTCTCTACCGTGGCTTCGGTCCCTCCGTTGCCGGTATCGTCGTCTACCGTGGTCTCTACTTCGGCATGTACGACTCCATCAAGCCCGTCCTCCTCGTCGGCGACCTCCAGAACAACTTCCTTGCCTCTTTCGCCCTCGGTTGGTGCGTCACCACCGGTGCCGGTATCGCTTCTTACCCCCTTGATACCGTCCGTCGTCGCATGATGATGACCTCCGGTGAGGCCGTCAAGTACAAGTCCTCTTTCGATGCCTTCCAGCAGATCGTTGCCAAGGAGGGTGTCAAGTCTCTCTTCAAGGGTGCCGGTGCCAACATCCTCCGTGGTGTTGCCGGTGCTGGTGTCTTGTCCATCTATGACCAGCTCCAGGTCCTCATGTTCGGCAAGGCCTTCAAGGGTGGTTCCGGCTAAATGCACTTAGCCATTGTACAAACACAACAATGACAGGGGAAGGATGGTGGCGGTTTCGGGGAAGAAGAGATGGGTAGACAGGGTGGATCCGTTCGTGGCCGCATGGACGTGCTGGGACGGTGGAAAAACACTTGCGGGTTAAAATTGGGCATGTCTGGCGTTATGGGACGCGGATGGGCCGAGGGTTACTCGCTGTAATTTATACTCTTTCAGCCATTCCTGGTGTATTCCTCGTCACGATGGGATTGCTTTGCCACTCCTGGCTATTTCCTTTGGTTGCATGCGAATCATAGATCCTTGACAGTACAGAATTTGTGGTTTAGAGTGATTTTTTATCATTGCTTGCCTGTGAAATGCCCATGGTAAAAGCGATAGTTCGTTGCATGTATCAACACCAGATCCTCGGTGATATGTGTGGGAGACCAGAACGGTGATGATGCACCTGACAAATAGTCACGTTACGTAATTGGCCAGTCGCGTCGCGGTTTCCAATAATCCATCTTTCACCTGCACACTTCCAACTTCAGCGTGTTCAAGAAATTAAACACCCCAACCTCAGCCCGCTTGATATCTTCTTTCGACTTACCTCTCGCTCGCCTCTCGGGAACCTGACTTCTTCAGCCTGTCAAGTATATCGACATGCCACCAAAACAGTCCACTGGTGCGGGCGGCCGCGGTCGACCAGCTACGGGCGCGAGCAAGTCGGGCGCTGCCTCTAAAACAGCAGCCAACTCTAGCAAACGCGCGACAGGCCAGACGGCTGCTGGTGCCAACAAGAAGCAGAAAACAACGACTCTCTCTGACGACGAACGACAAGCTCAAGAAGTGGAAGAAGAAGAGGAGGAGGATGAAGACGAGGAAGAGGAAGACGAGAGAGAGTCGATCCCGCCTGAGCTTCTCTCCAAGATAGTTCACGAGCTGTTTGAGCACAAGGACACGAAGATCACCAAGGACGCCAACAACGCCTTGTCGGGGTACATGGATGTTTTTGTGAGGGAGGCGATCGCGCGGGCTGCGGCGGAGAGGAAGGGGGGGTTTTTGGAGGTGGAGGACTTGGAGAAGGTGTCGCCGCAGTTGGTTTTGGATCTTTGAGGTTATGGGGACAGTCGGGATAATAAGGGCAAGATCCAGTACGAGATCATCGAGCAAGGGGGATGAGGCTGAATGGGGAGTGGGTTTTTGGATGCAAGGCTATTTATACAGCATTACCAGGGAAAAGGCAGGGTGGATAGCCGCCGATGAGTTGGTGTACGGCAGACGGGAGGTTGGAATAGTTTATGGAAAGCAAGATGGGGGTTTACCAATCCGCAACATCCGGGCGATCATCTGTCCAGATTGCCGGCCACGAGACGGAACGGAACAGGTTGGTTGTTTAAGCCGGGAGCCAATACCGATGCAGCTGGAGGAGGATGATGTTCTTGGCCCTATGCGATGCTGTTTCTGCTTTTCTGGGGTTAGTATGTGTGGGATAGGAAAGCATTACGGCGTTTACCTATTAGGAAGGAATGATGGACTTGGACTAAGTCTACTGCTCTAGGAGATGGTGGAGGGAAAGGACCTCCTCTAGCAAGACCCCCAATGCAAACAAAGTCTTTGGACATGACTCTAGCGATGGCACATGACACAGAACGACAAGAGAACATGAATCGAAGTGTTAGTTCGGACGAGGAGCTAAGGAAATCCGCCACCTCCCATCAGCATCTACAAGGTCGGTGCGTATGCATGTTTGGTAGATCTGTTGAATCTTAGAGAGCTCTCAATGAGAAACAAAAGCAACCCTACGAATAATCCTCCTTGCGTTTGTCGTGATGTTTCGACAGGGTGACTTGCTGTTACGGGACCTGCACTCCGTAGGGGAAGCCAAGATACGGATGACAGCAGGAAAACCAGAAGCGCCGACCTCTTAAAAGAGATGTCGCAGAATTGTGGGCGCAAATGGTGGTAAAGTATTTTGTCGCTGGCGAGCCGAGGCGCTTGGGGGAGAAGGCTGAAACCGAGAGCTGTTTGACATGCGTCACAGAACCCGCACTCTGTGGCAGAAGAAGCCCGTGCATTCTGGCGGGTGGCCCCTCCCCCTGTCAACCCCTGCTTTTTCTGGAGGAAGAGCCACAGAGCCTCCACGGCCACCCACTCTTCCAGCGGCACGAACTGGCAACGGCAAACCTTATTTCGGCTCCAGCTGTGTCCGAATCCACCCAATTCGACATCAACCTCTACTTTTTCTCCGTGTTGGCCACGGCCGCCCCAGGCCCACGATGGCGGCAACCGCTGTGGCTTGCTCCCCGGGACTGTGGCCGGCGATGGCACTGGACCAGAGGCTTCATCGACGGCCGGTACTTGCAGCTACGGCGTTTATCCTCTTGCTGTCAGCTCTTCCACCAGGACTGGGCTACGCAACAAGAGCAAGCCCACGAGATATACCAAGACAATCAAAGCCACACGGAAGACACTGACATCCGGGCGGCTGCTATGAATATATACTACATTGACAGGGTGCTAACAAAGTGCCATAGGTATTGGCGTGGCCAAGCGAGGGGTAGTTGTTAGTGAAACGCCGCATCGAGGCGGGAGAGATGGCTTGTTCCCAGCAGTCTGGGAACAGTGAGATCTCATCCATGTTCTCCAAAACACCATCTCAAGATGGCTTGCCACCACACAGAACGACCCCATGATGCGTTCTCGACAACGTCAATTGCAAGCTGCAAACGTGAACAGGACCTCGTTCAGCATTGATCCTTGATATAAACCAATTTCCTTTTGTTTTCTTGGTGGTATCGCAGCTTTCCTAGCCTAGCGCCGAGAGGTTGCGGTCAAAACGTCGAGACGTTTCAAAGACCTCACCTTGGACCCCCCCGGCCCTTGCAAGCACCCCCTGTCCCCCCTACCATTCGGATGTCTCGAGATGCGCTGCAGGTGGATGCGTGCGAGTGCACCTTCGGACGATCCTTCACTTTCCGCCGGGACCATATTCATGCTTTAAATCACGGCACGTCCCAGACCTCCTGGCCTGGCCTTCTCTTTTTTCCTCTTCATCTGTCCATAGTCTTCAGTTCAGGTGTCGTCCTGTTTTCTTAATCTTTTTTCTCTCTCTTCTCTTCTTCGCCGTCAACCATTCTTTTGACCTTTTACCAACTACCAGGCTAGACCTGTAATATTCACAAGCGCCAGTCGCTTTATTTTCAAAAAAAACTCAACAAACACTCTCTCTTTCGACGAGCCGGACACTCACTTCAAATCTCCTTTTTTATCTTTAAACAACACAAACCACACACATATCCTCCAAAATGCAGTTCAAGACACTTGCCCTTGCCGCTCTCGCGAGCTTGGCCTCCGCTCAAAGAACCTGGGTTGTCACCGTTGCCCAAAACGGCAGCCTCACCTTCTCCCCCGACAACATCAAGGCCGCCCCAGGCGAGTTTGTCCAGTTCCAGTTCCTCGCTGGCAACCACACCGTCACCCAGTCCACCTTCGACAAGCCATGCCAGCCCATCGCCATGCACAGCAACGCTACCGGCTTCCACTCCGGCTTCCAGCCCGTGGCTGCCTCTGCGTCGATGGGCATGATCCCCACCTACACCATCCAGATCAACAACACCAACCCCCTCTGGCTCTACTGCGCTCAGGGCCGTCACTGCGAGAACGGCATGTCCATGGTTATTAACGAGCCGTATGTTTACCCCTCGATGAAAACCAGCATATGAATCATAACTAACACATCAAACAGAACAACCAACCCCAACCGCACCCTCGTCAACTACAAGGCCCTCGCCGCTCAGGCTCAGACCATCCTCCCCGGTGGCAACGCTACCGGCGGCCAGCCCGGCAGCACCGACTCCCCCACCACTCCTCCCACCGGTACCACTCCCGATGGCGAGACCGCCCCCGGCACTGAGACCTCCGGCAGCGCCAGCCCAAGTGTCACCGCCGGTGCTGGCATGCTCGCCGCGCCAGGAGCATTTGCGCTCTTTGCCGCTGGTGCCGTTGCCATGCTTCTTTAATGTTCTCCAGACATGGGGATGTTAGAGTTGGCGTTTCTGTTTCAAAAGGGGGGAACAAATTGGGAGGAATTTAATAATTTTCTGGTGCGAAATGGGTTTTAAGGGATAAACGGAGGCTAGCCCTCGGGTTTGAGGGGCTGGGGGGGGGATGATGATACCAAAGAAGGAAGAGCCTGGTGAATGGAGTCGGTTTTCTGTTGTTCAATTCTTGAGATGATGAAGAAAGGGGATATCTGTTGTGTACATATAATCTTTGTTGCATGATATCCCCCGGTGTTCTTTTGACTTGGGGCTTTTTTGAACCAAGTGCTTTATTGCATTTTTAGCTGTATTAAAATTTATATGTGGTGTTGTTTATGGTAATTTTTTTGGTCCAAGAATTTGTGAACTGTATGTTGAAAAGGCAATGCAATTTAGTCTTAAAACTTGAAATGACTTTGAACAGACAGAAATGTCAAATTAGTTAGAGGGACCCGCTATTAGGGAATTAATACCTTGGCAGTAGGACCTGAGCCACTAGGTTCGGCTTTAACCAGCCACCCGGCTCTCTCCCTCCTACAACACCAGAATTAACCACTTTTTAAACCCCGATATTGAATTTAACAATTCGCAGTCAGACTAACGCCAATACGGCTTATTTTCAGGGTATTTTAAAGCGATTCGCAAGCCTATTTTAATACCTATTACTATTTAATTAAAAAAGCGCTTAAATTAATCCACGCGTAAGATTTACGCGTTCGAAGCACTTAAATCCCTTAAATCTACGAAAAATAACACCTATTTCGACTATAAAAGGCTTACTTACATAATTATAAAGCTTAATTAAATAACAGGAACGTATTTAATTAAATAGGTCCTTTAATTAAGCCTACGTACGGTAATAGTACTTTCGGCACGAAAATAACGCGTTTATTAAGTTTAATTTGCCTATTCGAATAATTAAAGGCTCATTTAAATAGCTATAATAAACTTATTTAAGCAGCTATAACGGTTAAATTAATTAATAACTACGTTTAATCTAGCAGCTATAACGCTTAATTAAATAAAAGTAACACGTTTAATTAAATAAATCTTTAAAGTTCGAACTATATAACTATAATACCTTCAACATACCGATAATATATTTACTACTTAACCTTACGAAAATCCCTTAATCAATTTAAAGGCTTAATTTACCTATAGGTAATTAAAGTAATACAAATCTTACTTTTCCCGATTAATTATAACAAAATTAAATCGCTTATATTAATCGGGGTATTATTAAGGCGTTTATTAAGTACGACTATAGTATACCCGAAGTACTATTATAGTAATTACTAAATACTACTATAGTAGTTATAAACGTAAGCCTACTTTATAATTAACCTTTAAAATAACTATAATTTAATTAAAAGTCGCTTAATTAAACTATAAGTTAATCGGTAATTACTAATCATTTAATATTAAAGCGGTTATTAAGCGCTACCGTAGCGGCTATTAAAAGCTATTAAAGCAGTTACTTATTATACTACTAAAAAGCGTTCCTTATAAATAAGTCTCTCGGTTTAATTAGTAAAAGCCTATAGTAATTAAAACCTTTATAATTAACCTTTATAATAACTACCTTTAAAAATAATCGGGGCATATAAATAACGTTTCTAAAACAATTAAACTATATAGTTCGAACCATTAAATCGCTCGGCTTAATCGTTTAATTAAAAGCTACTTACTTAACCAATAAGTCTTACAGTTTAATCGGGAACTACCTAGTTTAATTAAAAGCGACCCAGTTTAACCGGCAACTACCTAATTCAATCGCGGCATACCTATAGCACTACCGACACGCTTAAAATTACAATACCTTACTTAATTAAATAACCGGATCGCTTAGTTTATTTAAATTACTTAAATCCTTTAAATTATTTAAATCCTTTAAATCGTTTAATTTATTTAAATCGCTTAATTTAATTAAATCGCCCGGATTAATAGGCATACCTTTAATAGGTTATACAATTAAATATAAATACTTAATTTATAAAACCTTAATTAATAACTTACCTTTTTTAAAGTAATCGTACCTTTCCTTTCCTACTTAACCAACCGAATATTATTTAATTAAAAGTCGCTCTATTTAATCTAACCGCGTAAATAACACTTCCGACGTATTTAAGTACTTCGTTTAATTTAACCGTATAAATAATACTTCCGACGTATTTAAACTAACCCTTCGTTTAATCGACCGCCCGAAGTAATATTTATATACTTTTTATTTTAATATATTTAAATAATTCGCAGTTAATTAAATACGCTATTTAAAAAAGCGGTTATAATATATTTAACGCGCTCTTTTAAACTATAACCTATAAGTATACTTCTAAAATAACCTTACTAACGTACTTACTAATAGAAGAAAAACTTTACAAAGGTAATCTACCGAAAGTTAATAAACCTACGGAAGTTATAAAAAGCCTAAGTATTACTTTTATTTTATTAATTACTATAGGCTAATAAGTTTACGGAAGGTATAAAGAATTAAAGTATTACTTTAATTATTAATTAATAATTAAAAACTTACCGTTAAAGAACTATCGAGCCTATAGAGATTAGAAGTAAGTAGTAAAAAAGCGTCGGCCTAATTAATTACCGGAATAACCGAAAACCTTACTTTACGCTAAAGTAATTCTTTCGTTAAATATAATAATAGGGTATTAATATAGTGGTTAATAATAGTAAGTTAATAACGTAGTAATTAATAGTGTTTAATAAGGTACTTAATAAAGCCGTTAATAACTATAAAGTACTTATAAAGTAATTAATTACTATAATATTAAATTATCTTTAAAGATCCTATCGAAAGTTTATTTAAGTCTTTAAACTTTAATTATATAAAGGAGGTTTAATTAGATAAATAAGCGGAAAACGTACTCTTTAATTAAAGTAACCTATATCCGTCGGCGTTAGAAATTTTCCTTTAAATTCAATAGCCTTATCTTTAATTAGGGATAGATTTAAGAGGCGCCTGGCTTATTAAGCCTAATTACCTTAAAATACTAAGACCGTAAAATACCTTCCTAACGTTTAATAATACTTCTTTATATATAATATATTTAAAAAAATATTTTCTAGATATAACCTTTAAGCGATCCGCAACCGTACTAGGCCTTAAGAAGTAACGTTTATTATTAGAAAGTAATACTATTAACTATTTACCGAAGTTATCCTCGAGGGTAGGCTATTTTACTATAATAATAGTAAGTAATAGCCGTAAGTATTAGCGAAAGTCTCTTTCTTATTAAATATATAGTTATAAGCTATAGAGGCCTACGCCAGTAAAGCGGCGTACTTATATCGATAAAGCGGCGTACTTATATTTAATCCGTTATTTATTTATAAGGAATATTACTTAATTAAGTATACTAATTAATAATAAGTAAGTTATTAATAATAGTAATACTACCGAGGCTATATTAACGGTATAAAAAAGTATTAAAATACTACCCTATTTCCTATAAGGCTTAAAGATAGGCCTGCCGATTTAAGAGTAGCGATATGTATCCCGGAGGTCCTTTAAATAGCCCCTGAAATCTTAGGAATAGGAGCGGATAGTAAAGAGTATCCGGTCCCGGCTAATAACCGGTTAACCGAACTACCTTTATTAAAAATACTTTCTATATTAAATACTAGTACTTCACCGAAGTAATTAAGTAAAATAATTAGCAACATTTTTAATATAGGCGCTAATAATGTTTAATATAAGCGTTATTAAAGCGTTTAATAAAACTATTAACCGCTTAACGAAGCCATTAACGTACTTAAATAAGCCCTTAAAGTAAGTACTTAACTAATAAAACTAGCGGTAAGAAACTATTCTTTAAAATAACTATTATTACTATTATTATAATTACTATTAATAAATAAAGCAGAACCGTACTAGTAGCGCGGCGTACCTATATATAATTATTATTTACTTATAAATAAACTACTCGATAGCCTTAATAAACTAGAAACTATATTACTTTAATAAACCGGTAAACGCTACTTTAGTAAGCCGGTAATTATTACCTAAGAGAGTCGGGAATTACGGTACTTAAGTAAGTAAGTAACCGCCTTACTTAATTAAATAATTAAAGACCTATTTAAATAAATTAACAACTATAATATTCGGTTAATAATTAAAGCCGTAAGGTACTTAATTAATAAAGCCGTTAAGTAAACAAGGAATTATAACTACCTTATTTAATTAAATAATTATAGGTTTATTTAAGTAAACCAGTAATTATATTACTTAAGTAAGCTAGTAATTACATTACTTTAATAAGCTATTAACTATTTTCCTTATTTAAATAAAGCAATAACTACAAACCTTAACTATTAAATTAATTATTAAATTAATTACTAAGTTAATTATTTATTAATTACGTTATTTAATAAATATACTACTTAATTAAACAATCGACTATACCTATACTCTATAGGAAATAATAATAAAGACTAATAAACTTATTAATAACTAACTAATCTACTAATTAATAAGCCTATTAACTATTAAAACCTACGAAATAAATAAAAACTAAAGAGCTAAAAAACCTAGTAAAAAGCTTTTTAAAAGTAATATATAATAAAAGCTAAGGAACTAAAAAGCCTAATAGGAAGCTCTATAAAGTAATATATAAAGAGGAAATAGCTTTTCGAAGTAGGTATATAATAAAGCTAAAAAATTAGTATACTAGGAAAAAAGCTTTTTTAAGCGGGTTTTACAGAGGAAAGAGAGTTCTTTAAAGCAGGTTTTTATATACCAGGCCGGTAATAAAGCAGAAGTAATAGCTAATTAAACTATATTATTATAAGATAACGGAAGTTTAAATAAAAATCAGGGCTTTATAGTGGTAGATACAAGAAGTCAGGGCTTCAGGATATGGGCACCTAACACCCTTAGTAAGGCGTTGGCTAGGGGGTGTGTTAAATTAGTTAGAGGGACCCGCTGTTAGGGAATTAATACCTTGGCAGTGGGACCTGAGCCACTGGGTTCGGCTTCAACCAGCCACCCGGCTCTCTCCCTCCTACAACACCAGAATTGACCACTTTTTGGACCCCGATATTGAATTTGACAAGAAAATCCACGTATAATACACCCATACTTTTCCTTCCCAAATGCCCAGAACAAAACATCACTCTTATACAACCCTATTCCTCCTTCTGCCCCGGCACCTTCCTCACCTTCCTCCCCTTCGCAGCCGTCTCACACAACGGCCTCCTCGGCTCCGTCCCCGGCCACCCCTTGGGCATCTTGACGTACCCAACCTTTTTGTACTTGTCACTCTTTGCGAAAAAGTCAACCCAGTGCTTCAATCCGTCGTGCACCTTCTTCAACGCCTCCTCTCGTTCCTTGACCTTCATCTCCCTGAGCTCGGCGCGGGAAAAGTGCTTGTCTACGGCTGGGTCGTCCAAAGGCAGATACATCTCTTCCACCCCCCTCATGTCGGGGGAGCGGTCCTCGGCGAAGCAGCCGGTGACGTAGGCGCGGGCGGCGTCGCAGCCGGCAAAGTAGTGGTAGG
Organism: Cercophora samala; assembly: GCA_030512305.1. Classification (NCBI taxonomy): domain Eukaryota; kingdom Fungi; phylum Ascomycota; class Sordariomycetes; order Sordariales; family Lasiosphaeriaceae; genus Cercophora; species Cercophora samala. Next base: position 70,036 of record JAULSY010000111.1, read on the forward strand.
ACCCCCCCGGGCCGTAGGTGCGGGGGTTGGAGGAGACGTCGTAGATGGTCCAGTTGATGGCTAGGTAGATGGGGAGGTCGGGGTTGGTACCGTCGTAGAGGGAGAGTTCCGAGGGGGTGAGGTAGAGGGGTCCTCTCTGGGGGGGGGGGGGGGAAGTCAGTGGTTGGGACCATAAAAAGGGGGAAAGGGGGGGGAAGACAAACAATCAGCTCCTTGTAGTAGGCTTTGGTTAGGTACTTTGGGGGGTTGGACATGCCCCAGAAGAAGGTCTCGCCGTTGGAGATGAGGTAGCTCAGTCCGCAGGAGGCGAGGAAGAGGAAGGAGATGACACGGGCAATGTCGAGGGCGATGTTGCCGGCATCGTACTCGTCTTCCTCTTTGGACTTTTTCTTTTTGGACTTTGGCTTCTTTACGGGCTGGGATGTCTTCTTTTTGGTGTCTTCTGATTCTGAGGAGGACAGTGTCTGGACTCGTTTGAGGGGGGGCTGTTCGGTCTCTGAGGCAGAGGAGTCTTTGGCCTCGGGCTTGCGCCGCCGGACTGAGGGTTCGGGGGAGGCCATTGGGGATTTACAAGATTCAGGAGAGAGCTCCGGGGCAGAGTAGTTCAAGTGTAGTGGCTCATTCAACTGGTTTAACGGTGGGAAACGGGTATTGTACAACGAAAGGTGTAGGAAGAGAAGTCTGGTATGGCCAGATCTCCAACGTCTTTTTAACCGGTCATGCGAGGCTGAGAAGGTGGGATAGACGGAGGGATGGGAATTGACGGTCCGCGATTGCTGCATCAGTGACCTCACCCCTGTTGGCTGCTGCTTCGGTAAGCCGTTCCGCAATCTCGGATTGGACCGTGCTGGGCCCGTCGAGAAGCGAGGCTGCACGGCTGCAGATGACTGGGAGCCCCGCTTTGGGGCGCGAAGCTAGCTCACGCGTCGCCCATAGCAACTCCCCACAGTGCGACACGCCGGGCTGTGGTTGGCCACAACGCTTGAAGAAAGCACTGGGCAGGTCAGTCGTAAATATGGGAACCCTGTAAAATTAATAACGCTCTGTCTCTCTGCTCGCCTTCAGTGGGACAATTTCCAGATTATCAATCCCAAGATTGCGATCACGACTTTTATGACTGACCACCACACCACACCACCTGCATTGCATTCCGGTCGCCATTTTTTGTCGCACATTTTCACGCTGCAGGCCTAACAAACTTTTACACTCCACACCAACCACACGAGCTTTATCTAAGCTATCTTTGATCCGAACCCTGATAGCAAACGAGAGTGTAAATAGACTTCGACGCACGGGAAAAGGCCACCCCTCCGCAAGATAAAAAAGGACAAGACAGCACCCTGTCGTCATTCGACACACCACCCACCGCGCAAACCCAGCACCCAGCAGTCCTTGACAGAATCGCTTTGCATGACACCACAATAACATATACCTTCTACACTCGACCATGTCCATGCCGTCGAGTCCTGCCGGTGGCGGCACCACCACCACAACACCCCTCCAGCCCATGTCGCATAACCCACAACGCGAGCGCGAATCCGGTCTCTTTTCGCCCACCCAGACTAGAGGTCGCGGCCTCACTCTTGGGGCCTCTACCGACAATGCGCGCGACAGCTCCGTTCACGAAAAGATCAACCAGTTCAACTCGCTCGCCGTGCAATCAAAACAACTCGAGCGCAAGACCGCCGATGCCGCCCTCAAGCGCGCCATGCTCGGCCGGGAGGAGGCCGAGAGCGAGATGCGCCGCTACCGCGACGAGTGTAGAATGCTCAGGAGGGCAGTAGAGGAGGGAAGAGAACGAGAGAGGAAAGTGGGCGAGAGATTGGAGACAGTAATGGTATGTTTAACGCTTTTTTCCCCCCAGTCGCTAATCCGTGCCAGGCAAACAAAGACTAATGCGGGGATACACACAACAGGAGAGTTATGGACGCGCAAAGGAGACACACGAACACACCAAAGAGCTCTGGGAGAAGGAGATCCGTCGCGCCCGAAAAGAAACCTTCAAGACTCAGAGTGCCTATGTCAAGCTCCAAGAAGAGCTCAAATCTTCCCGCAATGCCCACAAATCGACCGAGGAGGAGCTTCATCGCGAAAAGCAGCTGTGCTCTGAACGAGCACAGGACGCCTTCACCGCCAAATACCAGCTCGTGGCGCTTCAGACGCAGCTCGAGCAAGCTCTCGAAAAGATCAAGACACTTGAACAGGAACGGGATTCGCTCAAGACGATGGCCGAACAAGAGAAGCAGCTTCGGCTCATGGCCGAGGAGAGCAAACGCCCCGCATCCGACGACGGGAGAATTACGCCACGCAAGCGGCCACGGACATCCTCCATCAGCTCATCATCATCCGATGTCCCCGACTTTGAGGAGATCACCCGGAAATGGGAGTGGGAGAAGCAGCGCGCCGATAGAGCAGTGCAGCAAGTGCAGTTCCTCGAGACCGAGTGCCGGTTGAGAGTCTGCGCCGCGGCGAAGGCCTTTCGCCGGAGCAGTTCCAGCCGAGGGAGCACGAGCACTAGTCGTCGATCGAGCCCCAGACGCAAGCGTCCTAGTCTCCTGAGAATCGCCGATGCCGCCGATGCCGTCATCATTGGAGGGAACACCCAGGCGTCTCCTGATCTCCCCTCACCAACGCGATCCAAGACCGACATGCTCAGGGAGGAGCTGGGCTCCCGGAATGACAGGTTCTTTACACCGGTTGAGCAACCTGTACGTTATTCTCGCACGCCGAGCGTCGACCCGCCAGATTTTGCGGTGCTTGATAAGGACAGGACATCGCTACTGTCGTTGCTCGACGCCCCCCATAGAGAGGAGAGCCCAGCGTTGACGTTTAGCATTCCCACCGTGTCAGCACCCGCCGTCCCAGCCACAGTAAACCAGGTTCAGCAAGAAGAACCAGAATCGGATGTCGAGGTTCATAGATCGGTGCCGCATCCGGTGCCAGAGCCTGTGGTACCCGTCCACCAGGAACCTTCTCCTCGCTCGGCCGCTCCGTCGACGGACCCTCTACCTTCAGTCCAGACCCTTAGCAACGACCTGCCACCCCCTCCTCCGCGTCCTCATACCTCGAATGCCCTTCATCGGTTCCAACAAGCCGCCGCCAAAGCCGCTCTTACCGTCGTGACAACCACGACCAAAGTTCCGCTTAAAGACGAGAACAAAGACCCCAACCTCGCCTCCAAGATCATGAAGATGCAAAAAGAACAACAATACCAAACCCCCAACCGCGGCGGGGATGGCTCTGCGGGGGCAGAGAACGAGTGGGACAAGCCGAGCTTTGACGTGACGAACCCGGCGCTGACGCCTACCATGACGAGGGAGGAGGCTCTGGCGCAGATAAGAGATCGGAGAGTCCGGGCTAGGAGCGTCGGGCGTCCCGGTACTGCTTCTGCCAATGGCGGGACTCTGTCGAGGAAGGTGTCGACCGAGACGATGAAGAGCGGCGGCGGTGGTGGGCCGAGGGGGAGGGAACAGGAGAGGAGGGATGTTAGCGTGCAGAGTGCGCCGACTGTGCTGACGGGGAAGGAAACTAGGGAGAGGAGCAGGGGGGTTGTGGGCGGGGGGAGGAGGGTGAGGAGTTGATTACCTCCGCTGAATAACGATTGGGGGATAGGGTGGGAAAGGCGTTGTCAGGATATGACATGATATCCTTACTGTTTGGCTTTTTCTTGTCTGGGTTTTTATCGATTGTATACACACACACACCACACCACACTACACGACACCACACCACACATTCCCTCAACACCACCCGGTTTTGGCTTTCGGCCCAGTTTTTTTTTCTTTTTCGGTTCAGGTTTTCAGCATCAGAATCACCATCATCGTCGCAGGGGAACAAAGCGGGGGGGGGAAAGGGGAAACACAGGACATTTTTTGCATTCTTTAGGAGTTGCGAGGCTGTCTCTCTTTTTTTGTTTCCATCTTTCTCTGATGGAGGTCTGGTCTGGATAAACCACCACGTATACATACCCCAAACAACCGGGAAACTGGATGGAAAACTGGAAATCATTCACAACTGAAACTGCTGGACAAAAGTCGGGGAAGTTTTATTTTTTTTTACTTGGCGTTATTGGGGGTTTTCTACTGGACGGGCGGACGGCTGGCAAACTTCTATAATACCCCTAAACCTTTTGTGGTTTTTCTTTTTCTCTGGTTGGCTTTTGAACCCTTTTCGAGCAATGCATGGGGTGGTTGGGTGGGAAAGTCTGGCCAAGCGTTTGCGTTTAGGGGTTTGGTTGGTTGGGTACTGTCCATGTTGCTGTTGCTGTTGCTGTTGTTGTCGTGTTGGCTTGACAGGCTTCACTGGTTGTTTAATTGACATTCACATTGTTCTTATTATGGCCTACTTTGCATGCGGAACTCGATGTGGTGTTATTATTTTCTCATTTCCGTCATGAACTGCCATGTAATCAAAGCCCAAATATGTCAAAAGAGTCATGAAACAATCATTATCATCATAGTCACCCATCGATCCATCTCGGCCCCGTTCTGTCAAGTCCCGGGTCTGCTCCGCATCAGCTTCCCCTTGACCCATTTCCAACCTGTGCGGATAAAAAAGACACCGACCGACCCGCAACACTGCCATTTTCTCCAACAGAATGACTGGCGATCGACATGGCCCTCGACTTCCTCCTGCTATCTCTGGCAGCCTTGTGCTGGTCCTTCGAGGCAGACAGTTCCCTCTGCTCCCTCATCGCACTGGCAATATCGCCGGCCGTGACAAAGTACCCCAGCGACAATATCGCCGTGTCCCTCACCTGCTCGGTCGTCACGGCCGGCCAAACGACCAAAACATCCAAAAGACTTGTAGCTTCGACCGGTGTCTGAGGAGGAGAAGACATCCCGCTCGATGCTCCTCCCTTGTGGTTCTTGGAGGAGGTATTCATGCTGCTGCTGCCATTGGAGTGTGTCTTCAAAGGCGATGTCTCGGGGGGGCATGATGACTTGGTGCTGAGCGGCAGCCAATACTTCTTGTTCTTCAAATCGTCGTCTTCTGGGTCCGTCTCAAATTCCACTCGTCGTTCAAGCCTTTGGATATACTCCCACTCCTTGCAAGCCTTTGCGCAGTAAGCCTTCAACTCGGAAACGAATGGCTGGCGCTTAGCTTCAAGCACAAAACCCTCGGTGCAGCTGGCGACGGTTCCAACTACAGACTGGGTGCATTTGGTGCCGACGGAATCGGTGTTGATCTTGTACTCGGAAAGTGTACGGAAAAGTACCGAGCGCAGGTGAGCCTCGGCCTCTTCGTTCTCTTCGGCCAGGTTATCGAGAAACTCGTTGAACTCGGAAGAGTCGTGTAAAAGGTACACAGGCTGGAATATGCTATTGCGCATCTCGTAGCCCAGAACGGCCAGAAAAGCGGCCACTCGCATGTGTTTGGCGATTGGGGAGTTGGAGACGGGGAGAGGAAAGATCTGGTCCGTGACGTTCAGAGCAGTGTGACTCTTGATCGCGCTCCAGTTGACACCATTCAGGGGCAAATCATCACACAAATATGTCTCGGCCAGTTTGACGGCTGAGGTGCGGATGTAGTCCATGATGCTGCAACTTCATCCTTCAGAGTTAGCAACCATGCACCTGCATGTCATATCGAACCTAGACAAGGGTGAGGAGGACATACATTTGCTTGACGTTTGCCGTGATGGAAACCATCTTGGTTGAGAATGAAGATAATCTCTGAAGCTTGTCCGTCTCCTCACTCAGCTCCTGCTGCATGGCGTCAATCTGCTGCTGCATCCTCTCCCTTTCGCCACTCAACTGCGCTTCATTGTCGGCGAGCTTCTTCTTGGCCTCGAGATACTGGCACTCAACAGCTTGCTTCTGCTTCACGGCATCCTGGAGCCTTTTGGAAGCATCTTCTCCTTGCTTCCTGGCTGCGTCTAAACTTGTCTGGAGTCTTGCAATCTGGCTGAGCGTGTGCGCATTGTCGCGTTCGAGGTCGGTGTATTCCTTCCGGAGCTTCTTGTTCTCAACGCCAATAGCGGCGATATTCTTGACACCGGGATGCGATATCAGGGTCACAAACAGGTTCTCAATGTCGTCCAGTGGAGGTGTAGTTGGTGGAGCGGTGGTGTTGGAGGGAAGAGAGAGAGTTGCTAGTTTTCCAGTGGACATGCTGGGCAAGCCAATTGAGTGAGTGTGTGGGGTTATCAGGTCAGGTGCTTGATTGAGGGGGAAAGCACATTGGAGATAGAGTATGAAACTCTTCGAATCTTTGAAAGGAGGCACCATGGGGACAACCGCCTTCTTTTCAACTCATCCGACACTCTCATCGTCTGCCTCACAACAATACGAAGCTTCGAGCATAACTTGTCACGGCCAATGATGGCACGATGGGCCTCAGTGCGTTGATTGCCCAGCAACTTCCCACATGAAGCTCAGCCTTCCATTTCAAAGTGAAGCCTGTTGGAGGACCCCGCATCTTCATCAACCTCACAGAAGAGCACTTTGGTCACGATATGCGATGAGCCAGTGAGGCGCGCAGGTCATCCCCCAAGTCGAATGCGAGCCACAATCCATGCCCGGTGTCTGCCACCAATCAATGTTCGGTACTGCCTCCGGATAGACAGCCAATTGCCGGTGCCTTCCCGGGACAAACGGAGTGATCCGTATGCCGTTGTCCATGCTGTGACATGGAAACTTGGATGAAGTTTGACAATGAATTGTGATAGAAGAGCCAATGCTATTTCTGTCTTCGAGATGGCAAGTCATGACGAAATGCCGTTTCATCTTAGGGGGGCAAACCGGCGCCTCACTCTGCGGTTCTCCGAGGTCACGCGGGTTTGATCTCCAGATGTCTTCACATGTAGGTCCTTTCGAACAAACGAAGATTCAATGGTCTGCTTCATGATACCACACATCTGTTGAAATTCATGTGGGGTTATGAACTTGATATGTTGGTGCAGCCCCTGGCTCCTGTCCCTTTAAAGGGGGGTACCTACATTATACAAGATACATTTCCACACAACACTTCAACAACTTCACAGATGAAAGCGTGATTAGTTCAGTGGTTAGAATACTCGCTTCCCATCTTCTCTTGACCAAGCGAGGGACCCGAGTTCGAATCTCGGATCGCGCAGCTGCCATTTGTTTTTGTCCTTTTGTTTAACTTTGCTGCTAGACAGGGCAGGTGTGGTCAATATCTTCTTTGGCAGAAGGAGCGGAGGTGACTAGAGGCCGTGGCGGGCCCGGACTTGTGGCAATAATCACCCATTCGAGTGTCCCAACATCAAATAATAAAAAGTTGGAAGCATGGGAGTAGGTACCTATTGATCGAGCAATGCTTCGTGGTCATGCATGCTTTTTGAATACTTGGACTTGGGTTGAATATCAAGCTTGGGACTCAGGAGAGAGGTTAAAGGTGAGCACACTGCTGAGTCACGGCCAACATCAAGTACGGCCCGGAAGTCTTGAAAATGGTCTTCTGAATCAGTGATATTGACATTGGAGAGGTAGATGATTACGGATCAATTTGGAATCAGTCTTTCTTTTGCTAAGTGGCTTTGATACTGAGGTTTTTTTTTAACAAAGTACACCGTTTTCTATTGGCACCTTCCGTGTGCTGATCTGAGAAATGAGGCAGAATGTGTTATTTCAGATTACATATTTCAAAAACAAGGATAATAATAATATGGATTAACCTATAGGGCTGGAACTTTCATTGAAAGAGTTAGATGAGCATCGGGGGGAACAGACAGTTGATGCAACTCGCCATCTTATTGGATGTAGTACTGATTTCTTATCACGAAGCAGAGGTCGCCATAGACTCTGTGCCTCCGACATGCGTTTCCTTTGTGCGCATGAGGTCAAGGTTGCTCACCTGTCTGGCGGAAAAAGGAAGCTCAGTGGTGATGCGGCCCGAGCTCCTTTTGTGAAACGTCGCGGGTGTGGAAGAGACAAAGGACACGAGCCACTCTGCGCCACGAGCCACGCATTCGGCAACAGCGCAGGAGACTCCCGCCACCATTTTTGAGCTCCGAACCGAGAAAACAGGAGAGTGTTCCCGTCTCGAAGCACACCCCTGTCATCAATCATCCTGCTGACATTTAAGGCTTCAATATTTCCAACTGCTGAGCCTCCTCTGACAAACTGATGTAACCCGCCTGTATTTTATGATGGTGCTGAGAGGGCGCCTTTACTGTGTCTCTTTTCTTAATCTCTCCTTCCTCATGCAATCAATGCCTGAATGAATGAATGGATGGATGGATGGATGAATGCGCCGCCAATCGATGAACCCCGCCGTGTCACCACCGTCTGTTTATCCCGAAACCACTGAGAGCTAGGACCCGGAACTCACCCGGCTCCATGGCCAGATCGGCCGGCGACAAGCTGAATGCTCACGCAGCACCAGCAGCGAATGGACATATGGGCATATCACAGCCGTCCTCTCAACCGCTATCTACCACCCAGCTTATCAGCCACATTCCCAAAATCCTCCCTCATGAGCGCGTCTTTCCCATACAAATAGGGTCTGAGCTCTTCAAGCTATCGGGCGCATCGCTTTCATCGGATGGTGTGTATTTCTGAGTGGGTGAAGCGACGGGAAAGTATATTGACTGACATGAACAGCGCCGTCGTACTTTTCTCAATATTTCCTGTGTCAGATAAGACAGGCCGAGGAAAATGGCGAGGACATTTCCACCGCCATCCGGACACTCTCCATCGATCGTGACCCAGACACGTTTAAAGACATTGCTCTACATCTTCAGGGGTATCATGTGAAACCACGAGACGCAACGCACTTTGTGCGCCTGTTTGCCGACGCCCAGTTTTACAGACGTGAGACAACGTTACTCCTCACTGCAAGGCCGACGACATAATGGCTAACATCGTGTGTTGCTAGTCCCCAAGTTGATGTCCCAGCTGTACGAGGAAAGCATCTTTACTACCATTGGAGAGCGCCAGTTCGAGATACCACGAGAGCTGTTCTCTGACCCAGGAAACTCACCCAACTTCTTCTCGCTGGGCTTCGCCGTCTTCTTTTCCTCCCCAGACGAGCTGTTCCCCGGCCTGGACAGAGAGGGCCTCCTTCGGCCACCATCAATCGTACCCCCTGCGATACCAACACGAAACGGAGACATATTTGCCGAGTTACTTAACCTCCTCCGAGGATATCCGGTCAACATTCGCGACGAAGGCCACCGGGCAGACCTTCTCCGCGACTGTCGGTATTTCAACTTCAAAGGCCTCGAGCAACGTTTAATTCCGCACCAAATATCCTACAACCTTTCCCGGAGGCGGCACGAAATCGTCCTTCGCCTCAGAGACATCCTCAAAAGCGGCATTACTGTAGGTTCCGAGCCTACCGCGCTCGATCCTGCGGCCGGATGGGTCAACTATGCCCGCCCGTTCGTCGACGAGAAGGCTTATGAACTGGTGCTCGAGATCGGCGACGAGAGCACCAGGCTACAGTTTGGACCGAATGGGTCGATGAGAGCCGAGTTCTTTGGGGAAGTCAAGACCCGCGTGGCAAAAATGTTTGAGGTTATTTCCACCAAGCTCAACTTACCGCCTACCACGCAGCCCCTCGGTTTGCTAATGGCACAAGGGGGCGCGAGTAGCCAACCAGCTACGCCAGGGAATACACCGCTTAGTGCGGATTTGGTAAGGGTTGTGATGGATCCCGAGGCAAGCGTGACGCTGGACGGAAGAGCTTGGAGCTTGGAAGAGGCGGGGAATATCTCGGTGCCGTCATCGGCTGGGGGACTTGGTGGTGTCAATAGTAGCGGTGGTGAACACAATTCGCCCACGGCCTTGCCGTTGTCTGCTCCGGCTTCTCAGCCGTTCTCGAGAAAGAGGAGGAGGGTGGATATGAATGGCGGACTGGAGGAATGGATTGTGCGGACTGGGCAGTGGCGGCTGAGGATTCAAGGGGTCAAGAATGGGAAGGCGGCAGTAGAGTGTTGTCTGGTGGCGGTCAAGCTGGATGCCATGAGCTCGGAGCATGCTAGGAATGTGCAGAGGCCATTTTTGGGAGGGTGATTTTGGACATGCTAGGGGAACGATACCCTGAGTTGGGTAGAAGGTGTTTATATCGCGTTATGGTGGAATTCATGACACCTAAGATTTGGATTCATCTTGTTACAAACTTTCTGTTCTTATTACCTAATCAGCAAGCATTACATATCAGAATTAGGCTGTGACAATTCAGTGAGGCAACAGAGTGAGAGTGGTGTTGCACTGGTGATTCCATGTTCCAGTGGGTCTCTTGGCCATCAGATGTTGCTGGCAAAAATATGGATCCCTCCCATATTGAGATTGACCTATCAATCTGGACCATGTCACCGTCACGAGGCCCGCTCTTTCATTGTCCAGCCATCTTGTCTCCAGGGGGGTGAGTTTTGTTATAGGATATATGTGGTATAGGGCATACCTAGGTAGATGTAGTACATGTAGTATGTGGGTGTCTGTAAGGTACGGATGTATACCGGTTGGGTTATTTCTTGGGAGCGAAGCAAGCCTGAGCAAAGACGGCGAGACTGCCGGCATCCCGGACCCAGCCAGTTGGGCAGCGGACTGGAAGGGGATTGGACGGAGGCGACGCTCGGGCCAAGTAGCGGGACCCTCACGGTGTTTTGGGGGGTGCTTTCTGCGGTGTGCTCAGTGCACGGCAGTGACTGGCTGGAACTGGAGTGACTGGCTGATAAAGCACGGGCAAGGAGAGGAAGCGCGCTTGCCTGATTCGGGGAACGCTTCTGTCAACAATCAAATTTCCCCACCACTGTCACCCAAGTTCGACCTTCAGGCTCTCCGACGAACGACCAACCTCAAATTTCCACTTCCCAGCAATCCGCCCGTTGTTGTCTTTTGACCCAGCTGTTGCCTTTGGTTTTGCTGACAGGCTATATTCATATTGCACCTCCTCTTTTTTCTTGCAGCCAAGAGACTCTCTGCTAATCAGTCAAGATGCGTGAGATCATCAGCTTGAACGGTATGTTTTTTTTGCCCGGACCCGAAGCTCCTTTTTTTCGCTCTCGGCGTGGTGGTGGCGCGCGTCTTTGGCCTCACCGCATCGGTTGGGGGTCCTCGATATCGGCGCATACCACCGACTCAACACCACCACGACCCCTTCTTCGATAGGCATACTGACTTCCTCTGTCTACAGTCGGCCAGGCCGGTTGCCAGATCGCCAACTCCTGCTGGGAGGTATGTACAGCAATTCGCCCCTCGACTCGTCGTCCTCCTCGGTTGCCCGCATCGTCATCATAGCTGCCTCGTGACAAGAAACACCCGACGACATCATGACTTCGACTTGCTGGGCACCGATCAACACTCGATACACTTGATGGAAATAGGAACCTTACTGACTTTCCATGTTTTAGCTTTACTGCCTCGAGCACGGTATTCAGGTATGCTCGTCACCGACCTTTGGTTTTCGGAATATCATCACACTAACAGTTCACTTCATTAGCCTGATGGATACCTCACTGAGGAGCGCAAGGCTGCTGACCCCGACCACGGCTTCAGCACTTTCTTCTCCGAGACTGGTGCGTAGTTGGACCGCGATGGTGTGTTCTCTTGTATCTTGTGGCCCGGCTGACGGATGTATGCACAAGCAGGAAATGGCAAATATGTTCCCCGGACAATCTACTGCGATCTCGAACCCAACGTCGTCGATGAGGTCCGCACTGGTGCCTACCGCGGTCTTTTCCACCCCGAGCACATGATTACCGGCAAGGAGGACGCCTCCAACAACTATGCCCGCGGTCACTACACTGTCGGCAAGGAGCTTATTGATCAGGTGCTCGACAAGGTCCGCCGTGTGGCCGACAACTGCAGTGGTCTTCAGGGTTTCCTCGTTTTCCACTCCTTTGGTGGTGGTACCGGTTCCGGTTTCGGTGCTCTCTTGATGGAGCGCCTCTCGGTTGACTATGGCAAGAAGTCAAAGCTCGAGTTCTGCGTCTATCCTGCTCCCCAGACCGCCACCTCGGTTGTTGAGCCCTACAACTCTATTCTCACCACCCACACCACTCTTGAGCATGCCGACTGCTCCTTCATGGTCGACAACGAGGCCATCTACGATATCTGCCGTCGCAACCTTGGTCTCGAGCGCCCCAACTATGAGAACCTCAACCGTCTCATTGCTCAGGGTATGTTTTGCAGCATATCGGACATGTACCTTGGCACCAGCTAACATACTCTCCCAGTCGTCTCTTCCATTACCGCCTCGCTCCGTTTCGATGGCTCGCTCAACGTCGATCTCAACGAGTTCCAGACCAACTTGGTCCCCTACCCCCGCATCCACTTCCCCCTGGTTGCTTATGCTCCCGTCATCTCGGCTGCCAAGGCTGCCCACGAGGCCAACTCGGTCCAGGAGATGACCATGTCCTGCTTCGAGCCCAACAACCAGATGGTCAAGTGCGACCCCCGCAACGGCAAGTACATGGCTACCTGCTTGTTGTACCGCGGTGACGTCGTCCCCAACGACGCCCACGGTGCCGTTGCCACCCTCAAGACCAAGCGCACCATCCAGTTCGTCGACTGGTGCCCTACTGGTTTCAAGCTTGGTATCTGCTACCAGCCCCCTCACCAGGTGCCCAACGGCGATCTGGCCAAGGTTAACCGTGCTGTGTATGTATTCCCCGACTTTTGTTTACTTATTTTTGCTACAATTGCTAACGCTGTCTCTAGCTGCATGCTTTCCAACACCACCGCGATTGCCGAGGCCTGGTCCGCTCTGTCCCACAAGTTCGATCTCATGTACTCCAAGCGCGCCTTCGTCCACTGGTACGTTGGTGAGGGTATGGAGGAGGGTGAGTTCTCGGAGGCTCGCGAGGATCTTGCTGCTCTTGAGCGCGATTACGAGGAGGTTGCTGCCGATTCGATGGAGGGTGAGGATGTCGAGGCCGAGTACTAAGTATGGAAGTCGTCGCGTGTGTGGATACTCTGTGGTGGCAAAGTTTGGTATGTTGATTGTGGACGAATCACCTTGGACGAAGGGTTGTTGTTGCACCGAGTCCTTTTAGTCATCCCCTTTAGGCCCGCGATATCCCGTTGGCAAAAGAGGCTCTCTGCGTTTTCATGGGTATACTTCCTTGGCAAGCGCGGACCCCAGTGAATTTAATTTTGTTAGACGGAAAGTGAATAGTGAATTTTAATGGAGAAAAGAAGGCTATTTGGAGGGATATCACATTGTTTTGTTTTGTTTTGTGTTGTCTTGACTTTTTGTTTTCTTTCAGCGTGGATCAGACTGTGTACATAGGAGAGTCCACGAAGTACAGTACTTGTCACACCTATCATGCTGTTCTCGGGTTTCATAATGCCTGTCCTGGTGAGGTGAGGTGATGCTTGATTATGGCGCAGTATCCTCCTAGGTAGGGACAGAGACGGGATGTCTGCAGACATCTGCAACAAGCTGCCATCTGCACCAGTGCTGCAGTCGCCGTTGGCTGTTGAGCTTGGGGGTTTACTGCAGCTCTGGCAGGAGTCCCTTGGTTGGACCCTTTGGGACCCAATCAACGGTTGGGTTGCTGCCAAGGCGCTGTGACGAACAAGGCATCCCCACTCTGCGGACTTTCCCGCCAGCTGTTTGGCCTGTCTGTTGCCCAAGGGAGCTTGGGGAGTCGCAATCCCAGCCTCACCACACCTAATAACGTTGCCAGACGGAGACAGAGACGGTTGATTCTCCCCCACTCGACCTACTTCGCAACTACACTGCGAATGCGCATAGTGCTGCTGCTGCTGCGGATGCCCATAGTCCACTGCTATGCTTGCATGATTCTTGTGTCTTTTTTCTCTTGCTGATTCCTGAGCGTATCTCTCTCTCTCTCTCTCTTCTCGCCCTTTTGATTTGGTCCATTTCCCCCTTGTAATACACGCATTTCCCCCGTCCCTCGCACGAACCGCGCGATTGCCAGCGAGCGACCCGACCAGGCCACGACAAACAAACAGACATCACCACCCCCCCAAAAAAACGAACGACTGCGCAAACAACTCTGGTCTCTTTTCGCAGCAAACGCCGCATCTGGTTCTCGCCATGGCCGAATCATCCTCTGCGGCCGCCGCCGATGCCGGTACGTGTTTTCTAGAAGCAGTGGCAGACAGACCAGCGACTTTTGGGCACGGGGCACGGGCTAACGGGAAATGATGGTTTTAGGGGCACCGAACCTCAACCTCACACCGGAAGAGAAACGAGTCTACGGTCAGCTGTTCCGAGCAGCTGATACAGAAAGCGTTGGAGTCGTCACTGGAGAAGTCGCCGTCAAGTTCTTCGAAAAGACAAGGCTAGACTCGAGAGTCTTGGGCGAGGTTCGTGTTTCAGGGGTCGCATCCCCACCAGCCAATATTGCACCTCACCAAATGCTGACACTTTTGTCTTGTGGTATTTCTACAGATTTGGCAGATTGCGGATAAAGAAAACAGAGGTTTTCTCACCCCAGCTGGCTTCGGCATCGTCTTGAGGCTTATTGGGCATGCGCAAGCTGGCCGCGAACCGACACCCGAGCTGGCTCTTCAGCAAGGCCCCATTCCACGATTCGATGGCTTCACACCAACCCCTGCCCCTATTCCGCCGCCGCCCGCGCTTCAGGCCCAAGCGACAGGCGCCCCAGGTCCTATCCGCATCCCACCGCTGACTCCGGAGAAGGTTGCCCAGTATGCCGGCTTGTTCGAGAGACAGACTCTTCAGGCGGGAGGGATGCTTCCTGGAGACCAGGCCAAGCAAATCTTTGAAAAGTCGGGTCTTCCAAACGAAGTCCTGGGTCGTATCTGGATGCTTGCCGACACAGAACAGCGCGGAGCCCTCGTCTTGACTGAATTTGTCATTGCCATGCACTTGCTTTCTTCCATGAAGACTGGCGCGTTGCGCGGCTTACCCAACATCCTGCCTGCTGCCCTGTACGAGGCCGCCACTCGCCGCGCGCCGCTCGGCGCCAGCATCCCCAGACAGCAGTCTCCCACGACGGCCACACCACCTATCTCGGCCGTCCCCAGGCAGCTCACGGGCTCAGCGCCCTTGCAGCAGATGCGCACTGGCAGTCCCCTGGGCCGCCCACCGATTGTTGCGCAAACGACTGGAGATTGGCTGGTTACGCCCCAGGACAAGGCTCGCTTTGATCAACTGTACGAGGAGCTCGACAAGTCGAAAAAGGGCTTCATTACTGGTGAGGAAGCTGTCGGGTTCTTTAGTCAGTCCAATCTTTCCGAGGATGCTCTGGCTCAGATTTGGGATCTCGCCGATATCACCTCTGCGGGTCGTTTGACCAGGGATGAGTTCGCCGTTGCCATGTATCTTATCCGACAGCAACGCACCAAGCCAGGCGCCCATACCTTGCCAACCACACTCCCCGCCAACCTCATCCCACCGAGCATGCGGGCGCAGGTCGTTAGGCCACCAACAGCCACTGGTGCTTCGGCTTTTGACGCCCCTCCACGGCCTCAGCCAAAGCCCTCGGCGCTTGAAGACTTGTTTGGACTGGATGACCCCCAGCCGCCAGCACCAACTCAGGTTGCCTTGGCTACCGGCGGATCGGCCGGTGGTGATCCTTTCGCTACCAGCATGAGCCCTGTTGCCCCTACCTCACCGGCCAGACCGTCTCCTTCCACCTCTACATTCAAGCCTTTTGTTCCATCTTCTTCCTTTGGCCGTGGCCTTACCACGCAGCCTACCGGTGGCTCAAATGCGTCAGCTACAGGTTCCGTGACGAGCTTGCCGATGAGACCTCCTGCTCCGTCCTTCGAAGACGACCTCCTTGGGGATACCGAGCCCGAGGTTAGCAAGAACCTGTCGAGCGAGACTACTGAGCTTGCCAACCTGTCCAACCAGATTGGCTCTTTGACCAAGCAGGTGCAGGATGTACAGGGGCAACGTGCGGCTACTCAGAATGAGCTCAGCCAATCTAGCATCCAGAAGAAGAACGTCGAGCAGCGTCTGGCTCAGCTGCGCGCCATGTACGAAAAGGAGGCGCAGGATGTGCGGTCGCTCGAGACGCAACTCACGGCCTCGAAGAACGAGACCAAGAAGCTGCAGACCGAGTTTGCCATGATCGATGCTAGCTACCAAGACATCCAGAACCAGCACCGCACCGTCGTGGCGGCACTGCAGGCGGATCAACAGGAAAACGCAAGCCTTAAGGAGCGGATCCGGGCAGTGAATGCCGAGATTGCGCAGCTGAAGCCTCAAGTTGAAAAGCTCAAGTCCGAGGCTAGACAGCAAAAGGGGCTTGTCGCTATCAACAAGAAGCAGCTTGCCACTAACGAGGGTGAACGGGACAAGTTGAAGACCGAAGTAGAGGACCTCACCAAGAGCAACGAGGAGCTTGCCCGCCAGGCCAACAGCAGCTCGCCGGGTTTGGCTCAGGTCGGCAGCCCTACCCTTTCCACTACGAGCGCTAATAACCCCTTCTTCCGGAGGACGGGCAGCACCGATATCACCGGGGCTTTTGCCTCCCCTCCCATCCGGTCCTTCAGCAACCAGAGCTTCGACGATGTCTTTGGGCCCAGCTTGAATGTCCGCGATACGAGCACTCCCCCCCCTCAGCCGGCCACTGCTATCCCGGCACAATTCACCGGAACCTCCACCGGCAGCGGTTCTTTCGCCACTCCTGGCTCGAGCAGCCCCAATGTCAGCCGCCAAGCTACCATCGCGACCGACTCGCCCACAGTTCCGGAGCCTAGGCAAATCAACTCTGCATTCTTGCCCTTTCCCGAACCTACCGACTCTCTGAGTACCTCCCGCCAGGCTTCACCAGCCCTGAGCCGCACCGAGACTCACCAGGACTCCCAGCCCATCCGTGCTGCTTCGCCGATTGAGGCCCTCAAGACTGGACAGAGCTTTGCCTCCGGCTCCGGCTCCGACCGGCCAAGAGCCCCCTCCGTTGCTTCGGATAAGCCTTCAAACGTCTTTGGTTCCGTCTCCGAAGAGACGATACAGCGTCCCGCGACCAGTGGTAATATCGATCCCTTCGCCGTGGATCAGCAAAAGGCCAAGGAGGACTTTGAGTCGGCTTTTGCCAGCTTCAAGCAGGCCAAGGCCGTCGCCCCCGCCTCGTCAAACACGGATACTACCACCAAGGCGTTCTCAACCTTCAACAACGAGTTCCCTCCTATTTCGGAACTTGAGCGTGACGACGACTCGGACAGTGAGAGTGACCGGGGCGGGTTTGACGATGACTTTGCGCCTGTCTCGCCGCCTGTCAAGACAGCTGAGAAGAGCATCGAGTCTAGATCGGCCTCCCCCACCATTACCACCAAGTCTGCGCCAGGCGCTGCTACGGCCGTGGGGTCCTCCCAGAGCCCGGCTCCTGAGCAGCAAGCTGCGAGGTACGACCAACGTCGTTTAGTCTCGTTTTCGCTCCAGCCCACCCTGCATTATTACACAGAGACTGACATTATTTGCAGCGAGAAACCTGCCGCCGCCACTACGGCCTCCTCCACTAACCTTACCAGGCTCTCCAGTTCAAACGTAGATGACATTTTTGGCTCAGCTCTCGCGGCCCAGCCCACTGCCGCCGCCGCTGCCGCCACGACCAACAACCGCCCAAGCACCGCGACTGCCCCTGCGCCCAAGGGTGCGTTTGATGATCTTGATGACGACTTCGAGGGTCTTGAGGATGCCAAGGAGGGTTCCGCCGACGATGACTTTGCCAACATTTCCCGGTCTGGTCTTGATGACTTCAACCCTGTGTTTGACAGCAGCCCGCCGCCTAGCCAGCCCAAGAGCGATTCGGCCGCCACCAGCGGAGCCTTTGGTGGCGAGAGCAGCTTCGACTTTGCCTCGCTGTCGACCACTTCGGCCGCCAACAGCACGGCTGGTCCCGCATCTGCCTCAGGCCCCGGAAAGGCCAAGGGTGATGCCCACGATTGGGATGCCATTTTTTCGGGTCTAGATGAGACACCCACTGCATCGTCAGTGACGCTGGCCAGTGGAAACGAGAGCGCCAAAGAGGCTCCGGCAAGGCCGGCTGCCGGCAGAGCGCTGACGGAGGAGGGAGAGCACGATGATCCGATCCTGAAGAACCTCACGAGTATGGGGTACTCCCGGACGGATGCGCTAGCGGCGCTGGAGAAGTATGATTACAATTTGGAGAGGGTAAGCAGCAAGACCAAAACTGGATTTCCTTCTCAGAATAGGAGGGTGAGGACGTGAGGCTGACCAAAGGTTTTCTTATTTCCCTTTTAGGCGGCGAATTATCTTGCCAGTCAGTCTTAGGCACATTTCGCAGCCGGGGTAGTCCCGATGAGAGATTTTCTCTTGGATCTTGTTGTGATCTTGGTGGGGAAAGGAGCGAAGGAAGGCGAAGGGCATAATCACTATTATGGCTCAGTGGGAGGATTCGTTGGTTGATTGGTTGGTTGGCTGTCAGTTGGTTGTCTGTCCTTGATGATGAGTGATACCTTTTCCTTTGTCTTTTCTACCCTCTCCTCTTTGGAACAATTCTTGTTTCATCACCACTACTCTGTCCTGCTGCCATTTTCACACTGCATTGGCTGGGCACACATCACTCTCTCTAAACACACATTTTCCTTAATCCTTAATTTAGTGTTTGTTTTTACTTCTCTCTATATCTTGTATCATCTCATGTGCTGCTGTGCCTTTTGAGGCCAGTGCTGTTGGGGGGGGTTTTCTGTAGTGTATACATTACTTCTGTAGCGTAGTTATTGTATATGCTGATGTCTGGCGGTGGTCTTTTTTTACCCCCTGAGACCCCCTTTTCTTGTGTGGTTACCATGGCGAAGCTGTGTAAGTGAATTTTGTGTGGGGCCTAACGGTCGGTGGTGGATCCAATGAGAAGCCGCAAAAGTTACCCCGCGCCAAGACCGATCCCAAGCGGCAGGGATTCATCATTTCGTTGATTCACTTTCTTTTGCCCCTCCAAACTTTTTTGTTCGCCGCAAACCAAGCAAACCTTTTCACTTCTTTGCAAGCCAGAAACCGCGACGGGGAATACACACAGGAGGAGAAGAAAAATGGCCGCCGACGACGACGAGCAGCTCTCCATCTACGACGAGGTCGAGATCGAGGACATGACGTTTGACGAGGCGCTGCAGACGTACCACTACCCTTGCCCCTGCGGCGACAAGTTTGAGATTGCGCTCTGCGACCTGCAGGACGGGGCGGATATCGCTGTTTGTCCGAGCTGCAGCTTGATGATTAGGGTTATCTTTGAGGCGGAGGATCTACCGGGGGTGAAGGGGGTTGGAGAGGAGGAGGGGGGGAAGGTGGTGGCTGTTTCTGCTTAGGGGGGGAGGGTTTACAGATTTGGGCTGGGCGAACAGCAATGAGATGATTTGAGATTCTTGGGGAGGGGGGGGGGGATGGTAAACGATCGATCGAACAAGCGGGCGAAACGAGAGACGGTGCCGAACCCGAATCCATCTTTGAGCGAAAACGGACAACCCGAGAAACGATCTTCGAGACTTTAGATACCTACCCATTCGAAGGGAAAGCAAAGCAGCTTTAGTTTTCGAGAGCCACAAAAGAAAGAAAACCAGAAGATCTTTTCCACGATATATAACAAGGGGGGTTCTCACAAAGTCGAAGGCTAAGTGGGGAACTTGGTGGTATTACAACAAGATCATCAACTGTTGTTCTGTTTGGCCTCCTTAACTTATGTACAAAAATACATTACACAACACCCCCTTTTGGCTCTCACTACCAATCACCACCACCAAAAAAACTCCTCCTTCCCGCCTCGAAAAAAAACATATATTTACACCAACCCCACAGCCATGACAGCAAACACGACCAAGCCGGCGAGTGGGCCCTCCAGCCCA
The DNA here is from genome assembly GCA_030512305.1 of Cercophora samala. Lineage (NCBI taxonomy): Eukaryota > Fungi > Ascomycota > Sordariomycetes > Sordariales > Lasiosphaeriaceae > Cercophora > Cercophora samala. The sequence continues at coordinate 89,748 of JAULSY010000111.1, forward strand.
GCGACGTTGCTGCCCGCCGCGTTGGTGGGGACGACGGAGGCGGTTGCTAATTTTTGTTTTGGCTGTCAGCTTTGGGGTCTCCCGACGGCGAGCTCATAGGCTGTGGGGAACAGCGTCACGACGGTGGGCAGTGGGGCCAGCATGGGGAATAACACTGAGGAGGGGAGGAAGGGTGACAGACTGGTGGTGGCAGGCGTGGCGGTGGTCGTCGTGGAAGGGAACACGGTCGTCGCCGAGGTGAAGGTGGAGACGGAGCCGGTCTCGGTGCTCGTCGAGGTTGTCTGACCTGACACGAGGGCTGCGGCGCCGAGGACGAGGAGGGAGGTGGGACGCATTTTGGGAGGGAGGGGGGGGGGGGGTTTGTTGTTTGGGCTTTTGGGGTATCTAAGGTAGGGGGTATTTAAGGGAAATAAGGTTGAATGGAAAGATTGGGTGGGTAGGGGGGGGAATATAATTATACAGACACAAAGTGAGTGAAGATGTCAAGGAAAAGAGCAGCCCGTTGGAAGAGGCGAGGGACTGGCGGGTATTTGAGGGGAAGGGGAGGGGGGTGATAAGAATCATCATAGCGTGGAATATGGAGGTATCATCCGAATACTGCAGGCTCTGGTTGGAGTGAGAACATCATGCTTCCGTATGAGTTGGATATATCCTTGTCAACTTTGTCAGTTTTGGTGATAAAATTCCTGATAATCGAATGTCGGGAACCTTTGCTGGAACCTAGAAGCATTCCAGTTTCGCAGACCGCATGCAGAATTGAGGGAGAAATTCTAGGACCTTCTTCGCGGGGGACAGCTCCGGCACTGATAATACCATGCTTACGCAGCAGCTCTCCAAGGAGAACAGAGTGTGATATAGCTGTGATGTAAAGCCATGGCTTTGACCTCTACCACAATCAAATCTAGTACTCGTCATCAAGGCAAACACATGAACCAAAACCCTGCAAGGGTGTTGTCAAAGCGAGTCTCTTTTAAAACCTATCCTAGGCAATGCCGCGACCAAAAGCTCGCACGCTAAATCCCGTCATGGTCCTGGAACTTGACTCCATTTTCATTTCCCATTTTACCCTTTTTTCTTACTCCTCTCCATCATACGTTGGTAAAGAAGAAGCTTGGCTGGCCGGGTAGCGCAGCCTCAGCAACAGGGGCAGTGACCTCCACCTCCTCACCACCGGCAGTCAAGTCCTTGCCCTGCTTGCTTCCCTCCTGCACGGCAACGATCTGAACTGACTCGAGACCGGCGGCGCGCTTAAGGCCTGGGACCATGGCCTAGAAGACAAAGGTTAGTCGTCTCGTCATTCATTCAACAGAATTGGGTACCACTTACCAGAAGAGTCTTCTTCTCATCAAAAGCCAGCTTGCGCTCCAGCACAGCACTGGCAGGCTCACCATCTCTCAGACGCTTCTTCAGGGCCTGCACAAAAGGCATGGCCTTCTTCATCTCGCCCATCTTGCCAATGCGGCCGTTGAGCTCCTTGTCGTCAATCTTCTGGCTGTTGGTAGCCGGATCCCAGACCTCCTTTAGGAGCTCAATGTACTTGGCCTGCCACGTGGGGAAGTCCTCAGTCAAGAAGATGGTCAGCTTCTTGGGCTTCTTGGGGTCGAAGTCACTCTGTCTGCCCTTGGCCATCTTCTTGAGCTGAGAAGCCTCAGCAGAGTTGATGTTGGAGGACGTCTGGCGAACGTACTCGCGGGCCGCCGTCAGAGCAGCGTCCGAAGCGGGCACCTCGGGCCATCTGGCAAACTGGATAGAAGTCTTCTCGCCGAGAATCTCCTGCCACACGAAGTCGGCCCAGTGAGGAGCGATGGGGGTGAGCAGGAGGGCCTGGAGTCTGATGTACTTGAACACGAGGTCCTTGTGCAGAGGAATACCGGCAGCGGTGCAGGCCTCACGGTAGGTGTCACGGGCGTTAAGGAAATCGTAGTGGCCAGCCTTGAGGGCGAGCTTGTACGAGGTCTCCTCGTAGTGCTTCTTGGCCTCGGCGACCAGGGCGTTCATCTCGTTGTCGAACAAGATATCCTGGAAGTCGTTGAGCTCACCAGTTCTCAGGCTCTCATCCTTGACGGTCTCCTCGATCCACTCCTTGTTGGTGTAGAATCTGAGAATGGTGTTGTCGGCGACATCCTCGACAAAGTTGGAGTCGGCAATGGTGTCACCAGCATCAGCAAGAGCCACACGGGCGGCATCAGCACCATACTTCTTGACGACGTCATCCAGAGTCATGAAGTTGCCGGTGGACTTGGCCATCTTGGCGCCGTTGAGCTGGAGATGGCCGTTGGCACGGACGGACTTGGGCCAGAACTCGCGGGGGAAGAGGGCGATGTGGTTGTAGAGCCAGAAGGTAAGATGGTTGGGGATCAAGTCCTTACCACTGACACGGAGATCGAGAGGGTAGAAGTACTCGAAATCTCTGCGCATGCCCTGGAGGGTCTCCTTGGGGATACCAGACTTGGTGACGAGCTCGTCAGTCAACTGTGTCCTAGCAAAGACATAGTCCCAGACCTCGTCAATCATCTGCTCAGGGGCAATCTTGCCCTTGCCCTGCTCGCGGCCGAACAAGTCCGTGTGAAGCCATGGCACGAGAGTGTAGTAGGCCATGTATACAGTAGAGTCACTCAAACTCTCCACAAGGAAGGTAGGATCCCAAGGAAGCTTGGAGCCCAGACCGTAGGTTCTCGCACAAGCCCACTGCTTGAGCCAGTTAAGAACACCCTTGAAGGCATGCTGAGTGTCAGGGGAATAGGTCTCGAGACCCTTGCCGTCCTTGTTCTCGACATAGTCATAGGCAATAGTGCGCCACGAGTCCTCGCCATAATCAATGTACCATTGATCCATGAGAGCGACAGTGCACTCATCACCGGATCTGGACACGACCTTGTTCTCAGGCTCGGAGTAGGCAAAAGCCTCGCCAGCCTTGATCAGCTGCTCTCTGACCTTGGGCTTGGCAGCCTCAACCTTCTCGCCGGCAAATTCACCAACCTTCATGACACCCTGGTAGAAGCCCTCCTTGTACGCAAGCTCCTTGGCCTCCAGGAGCTGCTTGACATCCTTGGGAGAGGCAATCTTGAGCTTCTTGACGAGGTAGGGAGCCAGCAGATCGGAAGTAGGGGTTTGAATGATGGGGATAATCTCCAACTCAGCCCACTCCTTCTTGATGCCGTAGAAGTCGGCCTTCTTGGCAAGCTCGGTGACCATAGCATAATCATCCGGGGAGTCGGAGGGCACGGATGTGACAACACCGGTACCCTTGGTGGCAAGGACAGACTCCATGGGCAGAACGCGAACCTCCTTGTGGAAGGACAGAGGAGCGTTCACGACGGTTCCGATAAGGTCGGAGCCCAAGACATCGGCGGCCTTTTCAGGAACGCCCTCCTTCTCGAAGATACCCTGGTACGCCATGTTCTTGGCAGCACGCTCGGTGATGACGAAGTACTCCTTTTCAGAAGCCTTGTAGAGACCGTAGGTGATGCTGGGACCAACAAAGCAGCAGGTTTGGCCATACATGGTCTCGGCTCTAAGGGTAGCAGGAACAAGGTACACCTTGGCATCCTCGGGAATCTTGCCCTTGACGGCCTCAGCGGCCTTGGGAGCCCACTCAACGACCTTGAGCTTGAGGGCAGTGTACTCCTGGGGGAGGACACCCTCACCTTCACTTCGGTCGTGGTCCATGCAAGGCTGGCCATCCTTGATGGAGTAGATGGTGTAACGCTTGCCGAACTTGATCTTCTCGAGCTCCTTCAAGCGGATCATTTGCCACCTGACGAAAGCATCGTAGTAGGGGTTCGCATCGGTCGTTACGAACTGACGTCTCCAGTCAATACGGGCGCCGAACTTGGTAAGATCATTCTTGCATTGTGGTGGGAAGAATTTGAGCCTGGCAACGGCGCGTCAGTAAACTTGGAAGAACCCTCCGGGAAAGGGGGTAACATACCAGTACTGAGGGTCGGCAAAGTTGTGAATCTCCTCCAGCGGGATGCCGACAGAGTTCAAGATCTGGAACTGATACTTGGCCTTGACGGTCTTCGCCGCGGCCTTGCCCTTCTTGGCATTGAACTTGGACAAGTCGTCCTTGGGCCCCTTGGCGGCAGCAGGAGCTTCTTCAACCTCCTCCTCCTCCTTGTAGTTCTCGAAGTTCTTGCCAAACATTTGAACCTCCTTCACCAGCTTGTCGGCGGAGGCCTTGATGGGAAGACCGGTGCAGTGGTAACCGAGGGGGAACAGGGCGCGCTTGCCCTGCATCCTGGCGTAACCAGCATGGAACTCGACTATGAAAGGTTAGTATCGAATGCGCCGAGTTGGATATTGGAGGTTTCGTACTCTTGCTGAAGCTGAAAGCATGGCCGGCGTGGAGACGGCCGTTCATATAAGCTACATGATAAGTCAGTGAATGGCCCATGTAGATGCAGGTCGAAAACAAACATACGGTATGCGATTGTGCCAAAGAACTTGGGGAACCTGTCGAGCTGCATTAGTATCCATATCCCAAACTATGCGCAAACCCCTCTGAGCCCTGAATTCCCTCCTCTTTTCCCAGTTTGACATCTGGCCCTTTCTCCCAGGAAGTTGAACGTACTTCTCGCGCAGCTCATCGGCGGTGATGGACTCGAGGGGGAACTCGTCGATAGATGGCGCATCGACCTCGAACACATGGTTCTCCTCCCACTTTTGTTGGTATTTCTACAAACCGAGGCGCATTGGCTGCAAGTTAGCCCAGCTCCCATACTCTCCCAGTTGTTCGTGCGGAGGGCGAACCTTCTCAATCTCAATAAGGGTATCTCTCTTCTCGGTACCCCTGAGCTCCTTGGTCTTGGAGGAGACAGCCAGGGTCTCCATGGCCTTGGGCAGGGTGGTGTCGGCCATAGTGTGTGGGTTGTTGTCGCAAAACTCCGATCGTTCGAACGGCTTGCTTGGAATTGGGTTTGTGTAAGTGGTGGTGGCCCCAAGCTACAAAGAGACGGGAAGGAAGGGGAACGGTTTCTTGGGCAGAAATAAACCGGGGACCCGATTTCGCAACGGCGGCAACAGGCAGGGGACTACACACCTTGGACTTGTTTTGAGTCAGGGACACGGGACGCTCACACACGCTGTCGTAGGCAGGGGAAATTTTGGCGGATGACTCCGCTGTCCGGCTGGCGACGGTACGGCACCATGGAATGGAGGGGCACTCGCGCAACGCGGGGTTGATTCAAAAATAAGAGTGGGGAACCACCCACCACCCAGCTGTGGCGGACAGGGGTCAAGTGTGGCTTCTACCAGGATTCTAGCCACAATTCAGCTCAGCATTTGCCGACAAGGCAATTATTTCTCTTGGCATTTTCAACCGTCATCGTATCGTTAGTCTGGACTCAACTTCCATACAAATCTTGAAGCCGTCCACTGCCGCCTTGAGAACTTCCAAGGTACCGCACCGCCCACCATGTTTCCCACACTCATCAGACGGCTTGCGCAGGCGCCCAAGCCGCAAATCCTCGAATCTGCAGCCAAAGCAGCGACTGAGGTCCCCAAAACGAAGCTAAAGAAGGTCTGGCCGCCTGACATGATGACCATGTCCCCGCAACAGCAGCTCAGATTTGAGAAGAAGTACAAGAGGAGGCTCAAGATGGCCACCCTCCGGCCTGGGTGGGACAAGGGCGTGCGGTTGGCGCAATACTTTACAATCTCATGTGGGTAGCTCTTAGACATCTCCAAGTTGCCAAGTGGAATTGTATTAATTGGTATCTTGTAGTTGTGCTTGTATATACGGCCCTCTTTATGGACTGGAAGGAAATGCCAAATCCTTATGGCGGAGTAAGACCACCTCAACCCCCTTCCCCCCCTCTGGTCAATCCTTCTAACAGCGTCCCAATAAAAGATCCGGGAGACGTTCTGGGGCTTTTTCGGCTCCTTCACCGAAGAAACCAGAGCGCTGGAGCCTGCCCAGCAGCCCAAACACAGGAGGCCTTAAGACACTTGCTTCCAGCCTCCCTCCTACCTGTATTATAGTGTTCTCATCATCTGGAGTTCTGGCGTCGGAATACCCTGCAATAAATGGCGGCCGTTTGCATACCAACATATCGATGCTGGGTTCCCGTCATGTCTTTCTTGTGTCGTGGGAAATTTGATATCACCTGCCATGCCAGACAAAGTTGCCGCCCATTCCCTGAAATCCAGCAGCAGCCATCGCCCCCAGTCCTGCTCCTCCAGAACCTCTTGACCCTTCGTTGACCGGCCGCTTGGCCACCGCTCCCTGCGCCCTTACACCCGCAACAATCCGCTCCATATTCGTCTCTATTACCACGCCGCCAACAATCATCTCACCCAGTGTGGCATGTAGCGTCTCAAAGTTGAAGATCAAGTCCAGCTCGCAGACGTTTTCAAACAACCTGTCTAGGGCCTCAACGTAGACTTGGATGAGATCGATCAGCGCGAGTGGGGACTCGGTTGATGTTGAAATGACAATGAAGTAGAGGGTAGCGTAGTGGCGGTAGGTTACGAGGGAGGGGACATCGTTCTGTTCTGTAGCCGAGGACGAGGACGAGGACGTGCCTGAGGCGGCCAGTAAGGGAGGTAGAGGTAAGAAATTGCAGGATCCGGGGGCGCGGTTGGAAACCAACGTGAAGATTTCGGAGATGAGCCGCTGCTGAATGGATGTTTCCTAAACAAGCAAAAGATCCAGAGGTTAGTGGGGTGGACAGGGCAGGTGCAGGTTGGGCTGGAAGAGGCGCGGAACACACACCAGTTGGGTGTAGAATTTTGTCAGGCGGGGCTGACCCTGGCCGTTGAAGACTAAGAATGCGTTGATCATGGCTTGTGGTGTGGTGTGTGTGGTACAGTTGGTTTGCTGCGACTGATGCTTTTGCGATGAATGCTGTTCCTGCGTTGGCTGGTGGGGGATGACGTGAAGGGTCCCAGCTAGCCAGGGACCTTGATAGCCCGGCGGACCGTGCGTCTGGCTCCCGGTACCGTCTTATTGGCTGAGCGGTGCCTGCCGCGAGCGGCTCAAAGGGAAACTGTGGGGTAATTAGCTGCTTCTCAAGCTCCTGTCAATGTCATGGAACCAAGCTTGAATTGATCCTGGTCCATCATTTTATTCAACCTCAAGCTGTGTTTGTTGCTGACTATCGATTCAACATCTTCGTTGTTTGCACTGGCGACTGGACTTGTTCATTCGGCATCAGCAGCATCAGCAACTCGCAATTTGACAGTTTGTGCATCTCATCTCATCCACACATTCCACACAAGCAAACACTCACCACGCTATCAATCAATCACCTGCAATGGCTCGCTCAGGTCTCGCCAAGCTTGCCCGTGTGGTGGCCAGCCGTGGCATCCAGACGACTCGTGCCTCGCGCGCCACTCTTCCCAGCCTCTCGGCATCTTCGACCCTCACTCAAGTACTGCCACGGACCACTGCTCTCTCGGCCCGTTTCATCTCCAAGAGCTCGGCCACTCACCATCAGGGCATCACCCCAGACAATCAGGATGTCACACCCAAGGAGGGGACCCCCAAGCCCATCCAGACCCCAGCCGAACTCACAGACTCGGAGTACCATGTCCTGGCAGATGAGTACATGGACAGACTCTTGCATCACCTCGAGGACCTGGCCGAGGAGAGAAGCGAGATGGATGTCGAGTACTCTGTATGTCGTTCCAACTCTGCCATGTACGTAGTGACACAGCACTAACACGCAATCTCCAGGCTGGTGTCATGACAGTAGACTTTGGCCAAAACGCCGGCACCTATGTGATCAACAAACAGCCCCCCAACAAGCAGATCTGGCTCTCGTCGCCCAAGTCGGGCCCCAAGCGCTACGACTATGTTGTCCTCGGCGAGGGTCAGCATGAGAAGCAGGACACCGCGGCTGGGGAGTGGGTGTATCTTCGGGACGGCACCACCTTGTCTGAGCTTTTCCGTGATGAGATCGGTGTTGATATTAGTATGTCAATCGGTCACTATGATGGCGAGCTGGATCGTTAGGTGGTTGTAGGAACATTTTGACGATTTTATGAGCATGGATGGGCATGAATGGGTATGGGCATGTCAGCGTATCATGACCGGTTTTTCATTCATGCCGGTTATGATGGTGTCGCAGCAGCAGCAGTCAAGGTCGTGGGGTAGACTATTCTTTGTACAACAGTGTATCATATGGAAATTGATGATGGAATTGCCCAAATGGAATTGTCCAAACGACCATCTCGTCCCAACAGTAAATACACTGAGTGCCTCGTTCAAAACTCCTCCAGCGTGCAATGTTTGTTTCAAGTTTGGTGCACATTGCTTTTGTCATTGTCATTTGCCCTTTGGAAATGCCACATGGTCCTCTCCGTGTGCCATTGATGTGGCACGCTGTCACTCGACGCCAGATATCTTCTACTATATAACCTACCCTCTATCTTTCTAGAAATATCAAGATGCAAACACTCCACAGGCCAGTTACCTAACTTCCCTGGCATAAGGGGCTCAAACTCGAGAATCTAGAGTCTGTTAACCTTACCTAACGTACACATAGAAACCTTCTTAGCCCAACATGTTCCAACCTCCTTCCCTCAAGCGCGAGGACGCTACCCTCTCCGACCTAGCGCCCGACCCAAAGCCAGAGACTGATACATCTGTCTCCTCTGGGGCGAACAGCGCCAGCCCTTCCACCAACGGAACCACCAACGGTACCGCTACCACCAACGGCACGAACGGGTCATCAGGGGGTGGAAAATGATGTTCAGCAAAGACGATTCTCTGCTGGCAACCGACCTAGCAACCAAGACTATGGCAAAAATACAATGCAATTTTCAAAACAAGTCATATATGTTGCCAGTTGAATACCTATGGTGATCTCGTATGGATGTTCCAACGTATTCTTCATTGTGCCGGCACAAACAGATCCATTCACACATCACCAACAAAACCATCTTTCAGACAACATGGCATATAATTAGCAGGGACCAAATTGAGCCGCCAACTCCCCCCCGTTCTACCTGGTACCAGAACATAAACAGACAAATCCCCCCCCCGCCCCCATCTCAGTCCCAAATAGTACCACCAATGCCCATTCCCCCATTCCCAAATACCGCACACATTGATCCCCGCCATTACCCAACCGCCACCCCCTACAACTCCAAATCCTTATGCGCAAACCCTATCCTCCCACCCTCCATATCAAAAACAGTATACACTGCCTTGAGAAAAATATCTCCCAGAATCCCAAACTCCTCACTGTCAAACGCCTGCAGTCCCCCCATACAGCTCCCCGGCACCTCATTATACGTAGTATAATTCATGTACTTCCCCGGCACCGTAGCCACCCACCCGTTCGCAAACCCAATCTCAAAGTCTGGCAGCTCGGTGTCGCAAGGGTAGTGCCACAGCCCCCCAAAGGCTTGGTCCGAAGTGGCGTTGGGCACCGCGCTATAGTACATGTTGACAATGTCCGGCGAGAGCAGCAGGAGCGTCGTGCCCGTGTCGGCAATGACTCGCCACTGGGAAATGTACCAGTAGTCGTGTCCCACCACGTGCAGACCCGTGAAGTTGAACTCCCAAAAGGTCGAGTTGGGCAGGAGGGGCGTGTAATTGATCTCGCCAATGTGGCGGTCGTGGTCGATGTAGCCAAAAGTGTAGACTCCTTCGTCTGATCGGTACCTCAGGTCAGCCGTAAAGACTGGCTTGTCGAGGTGACCCTTGATGGTCTCGAGGACGGTAGGTTCTTTGGGCCTGACTTGGCTGTGGAGGTTATAGGCGAGACCGAAGATACCGTCAATGTACTTGTCCGAGGAAAGCGAGTCAGAGACGTCCACCGCGGATTGAACCACGGCATTGTGGACAGGGATTCCGGCAATATCAATGCTGTCGTGGTAGACATGGCCCCAGGCGTAGCTGCTGTCGCCATATGAGATCCTCCACTCGCTCCCATTCAGAAGCTTGGACGTGGACGACTTTTTCAAGTCAAAGATGGTTTCGCGGGGCTTCTTGGTCCTGGTCTCGGATGAAAAGACCCACACGTCAGCACTGCCAGTGTCGAGATCGACGTTGAGGTACTGGAAGGGTGTTCCGAATCCGACCCGACTGAGATACTCGCGATCAGCCGTTATGCTCTCCGCATTGACATCGCCACCTAATCGGAAGGTTAGTTGAGACTACCCCAATAAATGGGAGGTTTCACTTACTTTCTCCTCCTCCTCTGAAGCTGTTCGTCACATCATCCAAGTGGGTGGACATGTCAACGCCCCATTTCTTGAGCGCGCGAGAATACTGCAGACGACCATTGGGAGCATACCCCGGGTTGCGGGGGAGGTCGACAGTAACAGACCGGCGAGTCACCTTCTGGCCGGTCGAGGTAGGTATGGCATGAATGAAAGTCGAAAAGATGCCCATCAAGAGCATAAAGAATAGCGTCGCCATCGTGCTGGTGGCCAGAAGGGCGGGTGTGGAAATCGAGGGAAAATGAAATGAAGAAAAAGAGAGAGTGACTAGTGAAAGAAAAATATCGCGAGGAGGGAGTGAACGATTCTTGTTTGATCGAAGGACAGGCAGTAAAAAGAGTGGTGCGATGCGGTTGGTCAAGGCCGTGCCAGGTTGACGTTGGCAGACAGGTGCCACAGGTTGAGGAGTTGCTCTTCCCCGGCGGCTACCGACAGGCAAAGGAAATAAAGAATCTGGGATGTGTGTAAGCGGTAGATGGCTGCAAGCAAGCGGAGCGTGTAAATAACGAGATCCCTGGCCATGTGACACCGGTGGGTGGATGGGTGGGTGAGAGGGGCAGGGACGACGAGGAGAGGAAGGCACCGGTCAGAATGAGGGGATAACTGCTCAACAATGGCTTATTTGGGAGCAGCAGAATAGGATCAAAAGAACCTCATGTGGGGCCCCGGAGTCGTCGTTTGTATTGTGCTCCTGCAACCATTCTACTCTTGCTCTCACAAATACTTCCCTTTACCAATCAGACCCCTCCCCTCTCTTCTTCGGATTACCTAGGTACTCTTCGTACTCGAAGCAAAGAACACTCGAGAAACCTTCTCCTCCGAGGTCTCTTCAACTCCAGGTCATCCCACCCTCCCTCAACCCCTTTATTTCCCTCTGTCTCAGCAGCCCTCGTCCTTCGAAACCGAAAATTTATACTAGCCCTCCCCGTGTTACTTCAAGTGGTGCGCTCCTCTGTCAAACCTCAACCGCCTCCCCATCCAGGAACATTGCACAAGAACGGCCATCCACATCATTTCCACGACTCATCGCACGCGTTGCCAGCGTGCCCATCCCTCCCGACTGACCGCTTGCCCGCATACAGGCGCCTCTCCCATGGCACAAAAAGACTCTTAGCAGCAAGGCCAAAAGCGAGGTGATTACCCGCTGTCGTGCCCACCGCTTGTCCAACCCTGAACGGAAAAGGGGAAAAGGATACTCTGTATACACAAACCTGGACTGGGATACCGATGCCTCCCAACCCAAACTTCTGGATACTTGCAGAACCCATCCCACGGAACACAAGGGAAAGAACGGAGAATCCCGACCAAGAACCCAAAACCCAGATGACTGGATACTCGCAGTCCACTGCCCATCTGGCATCGGAACACAAAACCACATACATACACATATGAAAACTTACACATGACCTGCAGCCGGCCCAAAAAGGAGACTCGGGTGTCACCCATGTGAAATAGCAAAAAATGCTGGGGGTTTGTGCACAACACCGGAACAATGCATGGTTTTGGTAGCTGCTTTGTTGGTAGTAGTGCAAAGACAACTTTCCATGATGCCGACATGCTGCTGGCAAGTGAGATATGCGTCTATGTACAATATGTCCTCTCCCTATCCCAGCCTGAACAGAGCTCTTCCTCTTTCCCGCGCTCCCTTGCCTGGTCTGCGCCCAAGCCAGATATACTACCGTGTATACACTATCCCGACTCATATTCTTTTTAACTGTCTTTTTCTCCTCGTAGTTTCTTTCCTCTTTTTCTCTGTGCTGTCAAATCGATACCCAGAGGTTTCTTAAAACCCAAGTTCATCCAAATACAAAGCAAAAGAATGCAATTGCGAAGAGAATGCCAAAAAAAGACCAGAGAAGAAGAGCTACCAAGGGAGAATAAACGAAAGTGTAGTAGCCAAAAGGAGTCCGCGGGCAGATGGAGGTTGGACGGCGGGGAACGAGGAAACAAGGCGAGCTTGGCGTGCATACGTCTTCTCCACATGGGCGCGTGGAGTAAACGTCAAAGCTGCAGCCGCTCATGCAAAGGTCGAGGGTGAGGAAGTCAAGATGCCGGCGAGAAACTGGCGAAAATAGGGGTATTATTAGAAATGTTGGTAGCACGCGTGGCGTGGTATGGCGTCGTGGTCGGTAGAGGGTATTATGCGTAGTGGGAAAAGGTCATCATCGATGATATGGTCGTCGCGTAAACAAGTGATGGCCGTGATGCTCGTATGGTGTGGTGGCTCTGTGGGAAACAACTGAAACGGAAGGGAGAGACAACCTAGGAATCCTGTCGTCTTTCACGGTCACCGTCTGAAAGGCCGGGAACAACAACATAGTCAGCAAATGTTGTACTCGAGGACATGGACGACGCGGTCACGGATCTGATCGAGTCGGCATCCCCTCCGACTGGCGCAGGGGCATGTGAGTGCAGGTGCGTTTGCGATTGTGCGTGCGCATAGCCTGGTGCTGCTGCGGCTCCAGTCGACCGGGGATGGTGGTGATGAGGACGGAGGACGAGATGGCGATATTCACCTTCGCTTTCCACAGGCGTGGGCGGGAGCGCTCCCGGAACGGCCTGCTGGCCTTGCCGCGCTGTTCCTGGCCGACTGCCGGCATACTTGTGTTGGTCCTTCTCGGCTGCCGAGGCTGCTGTCCTCGAGCCATCGCCAGCACCGGCCTGTGGCTTACCCCCCTTCAACCGCTCTTCCATCTCACGAATGCGCCGCTCGAGAGCCTCGAGTTCCGAAGTCTGACTATCAATCTCCTTCTTCCTAGATGCGGGCGCGACGTATTAGTGTCCATGTCCCGGCATCATGAGGGGTTCCAGTTGCTCGCTGCATTGCGCGCGCGCGCACCGCCCAAGCTCCTCCCGTCCTGGTGGGGTTCAGGGAGCTGCGACTGACCGTTTATCGACTTTCTCGTCGAGGTCTGCAACACTGTTGTCGATGCGGAAAATGTTCATGAGCTCTTCGGAAAAGACCTTGGCAATGGTCCTGCATGAATTGCGCAAACAGCTGTCAGTTTTGGAACCCATGGTCGGCGGGCATGGAGCGGGCAGGCATTAGGGGGAAACGCACGATTGCGGGCGGCGGCCATTGGGCTTCCAGTCGCGATCGAGCTCTTCGTCAGTGGGCGACATTTTGGCGACAGCTGGGGTTGGTGAAACGGTGCGACGGTGGCAAGGAAAAGCCGTTGGAAAGGAGGAGACGAGGGATGGCTAAGGTTTGCTGAGATGGGAGAACGGGCGGTTGGTGGTGGAAGAACGATGCTGGGTTGAATCGAATCGAGTCGAGGTCGGGTGGTCGAGTCGAGCGAGGTTGCCAGTTTCAAGGCAAGTCCCGTTCATAATTAAAGGGTCCCAGCTGGCTGGCAAGCGGCAGGGGGTTTTAGTGGCCTTGTGCTGTGCACTGCGACCCAAGTGTGTCACCAGCCCAAGAGCCTAATTTGGGATGGTCGCGCCGATAGCCAGGGGTTTAGTGCCGCATGGACAATGCAATGTCTGGAGATCCAAACCATGTCGGAATAAAGAAGAGTGATGTCGGAAACGTGATGGCTGCCTTCTCCCCGTCATTGACCTTTGTTGCCATCTAGATCCGTCCGGATGACTAGGCCGCAGCGGAGCGGGCGAGGTGCTGTCCCTCCTGACTCAACCCTCACCTGGGCTACCGTATGGAAGCACCTATGTATTGATCGAAACTGGCACGGCAATTCAGATCCGGCGAGTGTCTCCGGTGATGCGGTCATTCCGAGTGGTTTTCTCTTCCCGCCATGATAATAAAACAACGCTGCGCCAAGAGGCGTCTGCCAATGTGTCTCTCGACGAGTGGGCGGCAAATGTTTGTGGGATCGCTGAGATTTGGATCATCTCCACGAAGCCCCACTGTGAGATTAGCATAACTTGGAGACGGAGTTTTGTGCTCGTGGTTGCTGTTTCGCACACGCACAACCGAAATCATGGGCGCATGAATCTTCATTTCTTCAACACCTGACAGTAGCATATGTATTCCGTAGGATGCACTTTTTTGGCCACAAGGAGAGAATACCGCGGGTCGGCTGAGACTGAGACGATAGGAGTCCCTCATTAGGGAATAATGCGAACGAGATACGACTTCCATGCTACCATGGTGAGGGCACTAACAATTACTGCAATGTCTCTAACATTTGCTTCGACACATGACCTGCTCACCGTCACCACCAAGTCTCAAGTGACCTTGGCCATTTAGATATAGGTAGGCGCTCTGTGACTCAGTATGAACTCGCTGCTTCTTTTACTGTAAAAACTCACAAGGTTCCTTTCGTTCACTACAACACAACCTTTCGCATCATGTCCTCTCACCCTCATGCCAAGCATTCAGGGGCGGGTGAATTCCCCCTAAAAGCACAGACCAGCAGTGGACTTTCAGTTTCTAGGAATACATACTGCTGTACCGGTAGATGGCAAGAGGCTGACCACGGACCGTCCTGGTTCATACTCAAAAAGATTCTTCGCCTTGAAGTTCAAAACGTAGTCCTTCCGTCGTCTGATCCTATGATAATTCTGAGAACTTATGGATGAACTGCACCGGTGTTGAGTGAATGAAGGGCGGACAGATAAGGAGTGAAATACAAGGCCCTTCTATACTTTAGAGCAACAACCAGGTCAAGCTGTGTCTTTGAATTATCCCTGCCGACTGCATAGATCCATGACTGAAGCTATTCTGTTTCCTTGTTTAATACCTTGTAAAGAGGACTGTAGCTCCGGACAATTGATGCGGAAAAGGCAAGACTGGAAGTCCATGTGGGTTGAAACATCAATGACGTTGTGATCTTATCTTATCAGCAGCGCAGGGATCAAGGTTATCACAAGATACCTTACCTACATCATGTAGACTCCTCTTCGAGTGAATAGCATTCTGGCTGCGGAAAAGACGAACCAAAAAAGATGTTTCTATGGAAGCATGATGGATGTTTAGAAGCGTTTTTACCATATCAGATGATGTAAAGGCCTCTTCACCCACAGATGTGAGGTGAGTGCCGACCTCGGGTTAGGGTTGAACGCCGACTTTCAAATTTTATCTGGTGCACTTAAACTTTATTCACCCACGTGACAGCCTGGACCGGGCACTGGCTTCCGGCGGCGCGAGCTCTGGACTGGATTCCCCTCAGCGCGCCTCGAGTCTTTGATTGCACCACCAACACGGCATCACAGCGCTCAACCGCATCAAGAATCAAAGCGAATCAACGACACCATTACCGCCAACTCACGTGATTTTCCTGTCGCGACCGAAAAAAATATTACATCTTCAACGACACAACCACGGCAACGCAATAGCAATAGCAACACAACAGCAGCCGAGACCCGCAGACAAGAACCTCAACGGCTGAACGCTCCCAAACCAATCCGGCCATTTACACAATTTGCTATCGTCTATACCCCGGAGCCTTGAGCTCAGGCTGCCGGTGAGTTGAGCTGGTCTTGGCGCGCCCACGCGTTCAGTGACGCGCAATTCATTCTAGACCCAAAGCACAGCATCGCTGACCTTGCCTTGTCCGCAACCATAGATCGTGGCGCCTGTACATCTTCTCCCCCAGAGGCGTGACAACTCCTTTGGCCCCCCACCGGGTGGAGTCTGGGGCATGAATACCTCGGCGAACCCGACGACATTCCCAATTTCGTCCTTCACATCGCTCGAGCTTGTCTTCCTATTCCGTGGCGTCAGCAAGTTTGGCATCGACCCCGCTGCCTTTCCACCCATCTCCAATGTGTTGCGGGAAAACAGTTGCCTCAAGAGGCAGCCGACCTTCGATGCCCAAAGGTTGAGCCCCGAGGCTCTGCAAAGGGTCTTTTTGTATCTTGTTGGTCAAGAGATCCGGCCCGATCATGTCGGCAACACACCTGGGCCAGACGGCCCCCTCTCCCCTGCGTCTAAAAAGAGGAGACTCGATGCCCTCCCTCTACCGAGCTGGAGGGATGTTCAGCAGCATGTCGACAAGATCCAGCAGGCTTACGACAAGGTTTATGATTCATACATCGAGGGCGCTCTTCAGGAGATCGATGACCTGGGGGAAGCATGCCAAAGGACACAGGCAGAGGTAGAGCAGCTTGAAATGGCCGAAACACGAGCTAGCGAGGAGGTCAAGCAGCAGAAAGAAGATGTCCCCGAGGATAAAGGGGCACACCTGAATGGCGCTGGGGATATCAAACCGAAGCAAGGCCCGGCAGTTGTCAACGGTATTCATCCGTCTCCAAAGCCCTCGCCCAAACCATCACCGCAGCTACCACAGTCTCAGTTACCACAGTCTCAGTTACCACACCAGGTCCAGGCCCAGGTCCAGGCCCAGCCCCGGCAACACTTTCCACAACACCCCCAGCAACAGCAGCTTCAGCAACAGCCTTCGCAACAGTCGATGCAACAGCCTTTGCAGCGGCCACAGCAGATAACTCCACAACCTCATGTGTCTCAAGTATCTCAGCTATCTCAACCATCACAACCCCCTCACCCCCCTCAACCTCCTCAACCACCACAGCTACCCCAGCTACAACAGCTACAACAGCCCCAACAGCTACAACAGCCACATCAGCCACTGCAATCACCACAGTCACTGCATCAAGTACAGCCACCACAGCATGGACATGTATCACAACAATCACATATACAGCAAGGACCGTTGTCACAGCAAGGACTACCACAGCAAGGGCAACGGCCACAGGGACAGGGGCAGGGGCAGGGACAGCCACCACAACCACAACAGTTGCATCAGGGACAGCCACCACAGCAGGTGCAGCCGTTGCAGCAACCACAAGCGTTACCACACCCCCAACAGTCACAACAATCGCAGCCACCGTTGCGGCCACTGCAACCTCTGCTCCCGCATCTTGCACCCCGTCAGGACGTCAGAAACGGACTTGGCTCACCGCATTCACAGCATGCCCCTTTAGACAAAGCAGGTTCGGCTTCTCGCTCTCCCGCCCTGAATCATGCGCCCACCACGCGCTCACCACAACTTGGCCATCCCGACATCTCAAGGGCCCCTTCCAGTCGACCCTCAGAGCCGCCGAAGCCGCTTGGTGGATCGCCGCAAGTCCTGCAAGCACCACAAGGAGTGCCTTCTTTCCAGCCGCTGTCCCAGTCGCCTGGTTCCAATGCTGCCCCAGACGGCTTGCAGAGGCCAGATGGAGTTGCGAGAGCACATCAGTCTCCGGGCCCCTTGCCCGCCAGCCCTCATTTGCCGCCGTCGCAGTCGCAGTTGAAATGGGAGCCGCCATATCAGCCCTCTGCTTCAAGCGGTCGCCCCCCGATGAACTCGCCATTACAACACGTTCCTAATGTGTTTTCTCCCCCTCCGCATATGGTGTCTTCCCAACGGCCACCACAAATTTCGTCTCCTCTGCAAGGACAAGCCAACAGGCCGTTGCCACAGCAGGTGCTGCATCCTCCTCATACTCATACGACGGGTCAGTTTGTACCTCTTCAACCAACACCTGTTCGGCCAGCTCTAGACGCTGTAAACAGGCAGCCACCGGCGGTTTCGAGTCCAGGTCCGAACAGCACGGTGCAGGCCCCTTTTCATCCCGGGCCATACCAGAACTACCCTGTTCCGTCGTCCTCACATGCACCTCAAGCTCAACCGCACCTTGCCCAGGCTCCTCAACATGTTGCTGTTACGCATCCTGCTCCCGTACGGAGCCCGGCCGTTGCCTCGCCAACCCCTTCATCAGGAATTCATTTACCGCGGCCTAATCAAGGACTGGCGGCTCCATCGCAGCAGCGACCCCAACCGCTACCTCACCTGCAAGCCCCGTCGACATATCCTCAGGCTACTCATCCCCCTGTCGTGGCGTCACCAACTGCCCCTCAGAATGATGTATCACGCTACAGTTCTCCTTACCACCCACCGCGGCCTGCACCAGTGGAGCGTATTCACCCGCGCGCGCCTGTGACGACGACGCCTGTCCCGCCCGCTAGATTCGGGCCTGCGCCTTCTGCGCCTCAGACACCCGCTGTTATGCAGCAACAGCCCTTCGTGATTTCGGCGAGGATGACAAAGTGGAAGACGGCATCTACTCCTTCGACGCCCAAGGGTGGGCTCGAGTTCCAATTTGGGTGGGATGAAAAGCCAAGTCCACAGACGGAACCAATTAGTCCCATTGTGGAATCAGCGCCTTTGTCATCGGCCACTCCCCAAGAGGGACCGAAGAAAGCACCAGAGCAACCACAGGCTAGAGAGACACCGGGCTCCTCAGGTAAGCCCGGTAGGCCGCAAGTGTCTCGATCGACTAGGGATGCAACCTCTCCCTCTCCAGTGACGTCCGGGGTAAGGAACAGGTCCGGCAAAGCTACCGAAGATGTGGCACCGCCAATGGTTGAGCCGGATGCCCCCAAGATTAAGGATGAGGCCATGACACCGCGCCCAACCACCGAGGCTGGCGACACTACAGCAGATGAGGGTGTCCCCAACAGACTAAATCCGGCGCGCTCGACCAAGCGGAAACGAGATGAGTCCACGCCAGTTTCGGTGCAGTCCCCGAGAGAACGACAGTTGACAGAAGGATCCCATGATGATTCGATGCCGTCCGATATGCCCAACGTTGTTCTCTGGACCCGTTCCTTTCACAAGGTTAGCGGTTCTGCCATGGAGTCGATTGTCGGCCACCGCTCGGCCAACATGTTTGCTGCCCCCATCCGCGAGAAAGACGCACCTGGCTATCACAAAGTCATCAAGCAACCCCAGGATCTGAAAACCATCCGCAGTGCTATTGCCCACGGAAACAAAGCTGCCGCTCAAGCAGCCGCCGCTTTACCGGGGGGTGACCCGGGGGGTAGCTGCTGGCTGCCTCGAACAGAAGAGCTGGTCCCGCCAAAGAGCATTATCAACTCGGGCCAGCTCGACCGCGAGCTCTCTCATATATTTGCCAACTGCATCATGTACAATCCTGATCCGTGGCACGGGCCAGGGCCGGCGTTTTTGCCGCAGGAGGATGATTCCGAAGGTCTGGAGGCGGGCGCGCACCAGGACAATGTGGTGGGCTACAAGGTAGACGAGTTCGGGATCGTGAACGATGCCCGCGCCATGTTTATCGAGGTCGAGCAGCATGTTAGTGAGTTGCGCTCAGCTGAGAAGCGTAGTGCGCCTCCTGGTGGACACGGCGTGGGCGTGGAAGGTGTGTTTACGGGCACGAGCACGCGGCAGGCCAGCGTTGCGATGCATGGTGACGGCGTCAAGGATGACTCGGTGGTCATGGATGAGCAGGACGAACAGACGGCTACGGAGACGGAGAACAATGACGGGAGATCAAAGAGGCGGCGAACGGGGAGGGCCTAGACCTAGATGGGAAAACCTCTCGGTAGCATTGCGCTTACTGGATATGAGCAGAGACAAGGGGCGTTGGCGGGCTCTGACCCGAGCTTTTGGCTCAAATGCAGCTCTGTTTGGATTCATGTATCAATAATCAAGGGGGACGAATGAGACGTCCACCACCATGTTATAGTATAACATGCAGGCGCCACGAGATACAAGGCAAAGCATACTTTGACTGGCGTGATCGCGTGGTTGTCTGCACGTTTGTTACAGTAGATCACATACGTTGCCAGACCTTTCGGGAACTGCATTTTAGGATATATTTGCTGTGTAACAAGACAGCTTCCAGTCCATTGACTACGACTACCTGATAGTTGTACTCTGCTCTAGGACGTGTTCATCATGGAGCTGTTGACAAAGCGCTAGAACCATCTCCAGTTCCTATTTCAAAGCCAAAAAAAAAAAAAAAAAAAAAAAAACCGTCCGTCGGTTCCAGCACGCCGCCTCGATTCCATTCCCCCGCGGCCCCTTTTCCCAAGGTATTCCGATGGAATCATTTTCCAATTTCCCCCCATTGCTACTTCTGTATTGACCAGTTGTCTGCAAACGCTGACCGAGACATCAGGTGTATTCGTACTTGACCTCAATGTCGTCGTAGCGCTTGCCCTCGATGTAGAGGACGTACTCCATGCCCGCAGAGCGAGCTGTCGGTTGCTGTTAGCAAATCTTGAGCAAAGAAAAAAGACGACCGGTGTCAACTCACGAGTAACCTGGATTTCACCATCCGAGACATAGTACATCTAAACCCAAAACCCACGTCAGCAACTTTTCAAAACAGCCATGGGAGAAAATGTGGGCAAAGAAAAAAAAAAAGAAAAAGACATACGTTCCCATCCGCCCCCATCCTCTCGGGCCTCGCCGTCTCAGGCAGCTTCGACACGTCCGCGGTAAGCGTGCACGGCGTTCCCAGCGTGTCATCCTTCTCCAACGGCGCCACCGACCGCTCCTCGTTCCAGTCCACCTCGATCTTTTTTCTCACCTCCTTGAACCACCCATCTTCCACCCGCTGCTTATTGTAAAACGGAAACGAAGCCGGCTTGTTCTCTTTAAGGCCGTCACCCGGCTTTCAAGACCACTCAATGGCGTCGGCCATATCATCGCGCGTATGCCCGTCATGGTGGCTCCTTTTCTCGTCCATGTGGTGGCGCGCCTTACGGCTGACAATATGGACTTTGGTTAGGCGCCCGCCGCCGACGAGGGAGAGGCCCTTCAAGACGGCGCCGCGGGTGGTGGCCAGCTCGGGCTCGGGGGGTCTGATGAGGGTGAAGTCGATGTCAGTCTGGCTGTCGGGAGCCTCCTGGGCCGCCTTAAAGAGCGCTCTGTGGAGGTAAGGAGAGCCGGCGAAGCCTCCTACTAGGATGTAGGCTCTGAAGGGGTTCGGGCTCAGCCTCATTTGCTGCTTGACCTGGTTGACGATGGCCCTGACGACGGGCTTGAAGATGTTTTCGAGGGCGGCCGAGTCGACTTTCATCACGCCATTGCGGACGCCGGCCCTCTCGTCGTTGCAACCCAATTTTATGCGGAATTCGTGGGTCCGGCCATCGCCGTTGAAGATACGCTTGGTCTGTGCAAGGTTAGTTTAAGGGGAGTAAGAAGAAAAAAAAGAGGGGAAACCTTGCTTCTGTGTCAAACTTGAACATTGCCTCAGAAACGATACGATGGCGTGTGATTGGTGATGAATTTGCAAATAGTGGTACGCACGAGAGGCTATTGTAGAGATAGCTTTGGAATTCCATGTCGACCTGGGTGGAGCCGGCATCGTCGCCATCCGCGGGAACAACCTCCTCCACTCTCAGGGGTTTGACATTGGTGATGGTGTAAGTGATCAGGTCCACAGTACCGCCTCCAGCATCACAAACCACAAACCTACAGGTCTCTGTCAACACACATGTTCATCTTGGCTTATGATGAACTCGAGATAAACGTACGTATCGCCAAGCATGAGCTCGTCGTGTTGTCTGGCAGCGCGTTCGGCCCTCTCATGGAGGGCGTAGATAGCAGCAGCCTCGGACTCGTAGAGAAGATGAATGGTCCCGCTCGGCATACCTTCCGCACCAAGGCCGTTTGGAAAGCCGTCTTCATCTTCTCCTTGGAATCATTGGCCC
Organism: Cercophora samala; assembly: GCA_030512305.1. Classification (NCBI taxonomy): domain Eukaryota; kingdom Fungi; phylum Ascomycota; class Sordariomycetes; order Sordariales; family Lasiosphaeriaceae; genus Cercophora; species Cercophora samala. Next base: position 111,349 of record JAULSY010000111.1, read on the forward strand.
AGATGACTGGGACAGTGACGACATATTTGAAGTCGGTGGGCAAAGAGCTAAAGTTCATTTTTGTTTTGGCATGCGCCAAGAACCGTCGCAGAAACATCGTGGTCGAAAACTCTGGGCTCGGACTGGCCTTTAGTATAGCAGACAATTGAAGCGGCGCGGTTTTTGCCCAGGGGTAAAGGCCGCTGCGTTGTGACTCAAGTTAGTTACGGGCATCCCACCTCTGGGTGGCGTGGGTGCGTGCTTTTGGAGGGGAGACTCACAGCTTGAACCATCGCATTACCTGGTAGTCGGGAATGTCGGGAGGGATGTTGAAACCCCAGTGGCCGGCGGCGGTCACCATGGTCGGAACCCTGCTGCTCCTCTCACCTCCCTCGGGTGAAGGCCAGTCCCGGAGGATCGTGACTTCATCGGGATTGGTACTACTGGACCAAGCAATGCTGCTATAGGTTGTGCCCAAGTCGACGGCGACAATGGTCGTCGGCTTGATTTCTGGGGTGTTCATCTTGCTGGCGAGTAGCTTTGCGCGCACCGTTGTGATGAAGAAGCAGCAAAGGTCGTTTTGGAAAAGATGAAGATCGAAAAGAGTGCGTTGCCTTCTTCAGCCATCATGGTTTCCCAAGCAATCTGAGTGGCGGGACAGCAAGCCATGGTGTGGAGTGGTGACTGGTAATTCTGTCCACATTTGGCACCAACATGGCGAGGCAGCCGCAGCTCGAAGGTATCTGCACACCAGTGTGTGGCTGAGGTGTGAAGGTCCTGCCAGCCGAAACCTTGTCCTGTCGGCAGGTACAACATGATTTTGGAGATTTCCGTCCGTGTCTCAATTTGGTGTACGCTTCATTTTGCCATGTGTTCGCTGAAGCTCCGCGCTTATTGATGCATTTGATTGCAAACCATGTCATGTTCTTGATCTTCCATGACTTACAGAAAGGTACTCAGATAGCTAGTTAGTCTCGACGAGCTAGCAATATACGCTGGGGTCTGTTCCCTTCCGATCCTTTTTCGGTTCTTTGCAAAGTGATGCGACATGTCAGGACAATTCAGGGGCTTTATTTATTTCAAAGTGAGTTGTCGATGCCGGGGCAGGTGATGTCCTACGTAGGCCCGGCAACCCGTTTCACAGTGTGAGCATTTGACATATGGGGGATTGGCACGGTACCTACACACAAAGGCCAGGCGCGGATTAATCGCGGCCCCCACTGAAATTTTCCGCGCTAGACCCAAGGCCTACGAAGTACAAATTCTTCCTTTGACCTCACGCATTTCTCCCTCGCGCTCCCACTGTTCTCCCACCTTGGACATCGCCTTCCCCCCCATTGCCCCGGCGGCGAGCTGGGAGATGCGACTTTTTCTGGTGCGACACGGGGAGACGGTCGACAACGTTGCTGGTCTCTAGTATGTCGCACTTCTTCTTCCTACTTTCTTGTCTCCAGCACCCCAACCGCATGCTAACCAGCTCCCAGCGCAGGAGTTCGCGACTCACCGCTTACTGCCCATGGCGTCCTGCAGGCACGACGTCTTGGAGACCACCTCGCCAAGCAACATCAAGTCACCCATGTGTTTTCCTCGGATTTGCAGAGGGCTGTTGACACGGCCGTGAAAATTGTCGATGCTCAGCTATCTCGAAGACCAAGACAGAACGACAAACATGGCGACGCGCCCGGGTCCGGCGGCACACTGAAGCCTCTTCAACTCGTCGACTTGCGCGAGCGCGACTTTGGGTCGGCAGAGGGCAAGAAGTTTGGCACACCTCATGGTGACGCTGAAACACACGAGGACATGAGGCAGAGGGCTGCCCGCTTTGTCCAAGGGCACCTGGTTCCATTGTTGGGGAGCGATGATTCTGAAACGGTTGTGGCTGTTGTTGTTGCCCATGGCTTGATTCTCAACTCGCTCTTCCGGGTTCTGCAGGCAAGGTTTGGCACCGAGCCTCGCGGGTCGGAAGCGTCGGCAGCTTGGAGCAATACCGGCTATCTGGAGGCTGTGATTAAGGCTGTCACCGCTGACATGGAGGGCTCGAATGCTGAGGATTCCGGTAAAAGGAAAACAAAGCAGCCGCAGTTCATGACTGTGGTGGGGGCGAACGTACTCCGCCATCTCGAGGGCTTGAAAAAGACCAAGGGGGGGATTGGCAATGCACAGTTCGACAAGAGGCAGAGGACCATGGATTCGTTCTTTGGCCCTGCCTCCAAAAAACCGAGGGTGGACCGAGAGTCGAAGAAATCTTGACACGGCCACCCTCGTCCACTTGTAAAGGTATGTTCATTTCTTTCTTCAACACAACCACACCCCCATTTTTATGATGAGAAAAACAAGTTCACAGACCTGTACCGAAAGTATACATGTGGAAAAACTTTGTCCAACCGCTATCTGAGAAATGACACATCCTCTCCATTTATTTCATTGATTTGAGAGAAGCAGTAGCTAACTGGTCAAAAAGACAGACTATTTTGCACTTGAAACCGCCGCCATCCTTCGCTGGCCGCGATTGTGATCGTCGACAAGCATTTCCACTGTAACAGCTACCTGTTTCCCAAATGCACCGTGACCTCTTCACCTCTTCTCAACCCCCCTTCCTTTCACAACCCTGACGTTCACCCCAAATTGGCCTATCTCCCCACGGTCCTTTCGGGTTTATTTTTTTGTTTCAGGAAGAATAACATCCACGTCCGATTACTCACCACGGCTTTCGTTGGCACTTGTGCTATGGAAGTCGAGGTCCATATTTTGGTCGACATTTGTTCATAAATAAAACATGTAGAAATATTATGTTTGTTTTCACCCAGACTCTTCGTCGTCATTACTGTCGTCTGGAACCACGCCTGCTTCCTCATCAGAGGGCAACAGCCGCGGGAACCAGCCGAATTCTGCAAAGTCTACCATGAGTTCCCCAAGTGCCCCCGTTGTGACAACCACGCCCTCAGCTTGCAAGCTCGCAGCTTGGTTGCGAGCCCCTTCCGGTTGTGATCTGTTGCTCGTCAGTCTGGCACCCGGTTTAGTTGGCGCTTAGGTTATTAGTGGCAAGCACACCTTGGAGATATGATCCCCTTCCCGTTGATCACTCTCTGCCAGGGGACATTGTCGTGGTGGTACCGGAGCGAGGTGTCGGCGGGGAGGTGCTTGAGGGCTGTGCCTACCTGTCGGGGTCGCTGGGCTGTGTGTGTGTGTGCACCGTGGCAGAAGTTAGACAGGATGCAATAGACACAGACTGTTTTGCCAAATGCCAAACGGCCCGATGAATCCGAATCGCTTACGTACGCGTGCCGATTAGTTTCGCGATGTGGCCGTAGGTGGTGACTTTGCCTTCGGGGATCTCTTGGACGGCGGCGTAGACGGCGTGGAAGAAGGCCTGGGCTTCTGGGGTGCGGGGCGGCATTTTTGTTGAGGGTGAATTGGGGGGGGGGGGGGGGGGGGTGAGGTAATTCCGGGTATTAAAAATGGGAAACTTTTATTGTTATGATTAGCCACTGGGGTTGTTTTTGTTTTGGTGTGTGGGGGGGGGTGGATGAGTATGGGGATGTTTGGG
>JAULSY010000112.1:0-113947 GCA_030512305.1 Cercophora samala
CCCCCCCCCCCCCCCCCCCCCCCCCCCCCCCCCCCCCCCCCCCCCCCCCCCCCCCCCCCCCCCCCCCCCCCCCCCCCCCCCCCCCCCCCCCCAACATACCAGAAGTGCACCGTCTTGGGACCCTTCTCGCTCTTCCAGAACTGCTGCATCCATGTCTCTTTTGGCGCGGCATTGGCGGCGGACTCAGTGGACTGGAAGCGGCGGGTGGTCTTGGAGGCGTTTTGCTGGAAGAAGGTGCGGGCGCGGAAGGCCGGGCGGGAGGCGCGGAAGACGGTGGACATTTTGACGGACGGGGTGCGCAAAAACAAATCGACTGAGGGTTGGTGATGTCGGGGGTTGGAGAGGTCGGCGCTCAGGGGTGTGGGTGGTGATGGGGGTGGGAAATATTAAGGTTCAGGTCGGGTCGGGGGAGGTCGTCGGGGGACGGAATCGATTCAAAGAGGTGTAGAGGTGTGGACTCCGGTCACCGGCGGGTGGGAGATGGAATTTATTTTGAGCCCAGGGATTTTCTTCTTGACAAGTTTGTTAGACATGGGAAATTTGCGGGAGTGGGTTGGGAGCTGAATACGTTCACATACAGGTATCACGGACTGGAAGGAATGGAATAAAGAGAGAATTAGTTCAATCCCCTCGTGACTCTTGCCCAAAGACAGCTTCGCAAATTGAACCTCTGGTGGTGGGAATGACGAGAGCCGGACAGCAATGCGAACAAGGCTCTCGCTGGCAGTCGGCCAACGCGCCGTGGGTCCGTTGGGGAATCCGGGGATAAGAATTTCTGGTGGGTCTTTCTGGCTGGTCTGTGCACCAACTCAGGTTTTATGCAACCAAGCACTCCTCAAAGTTATGCGGATTGTTTTATGCAGCGCAAGCTAGAGGTCCAGTGTGTAGCGTTGCAGCAACTTGACTTGCGCCAGTAGCAGGAGCTCCATTTTGAATCAATCGAGCCTCCACGACCCGCGAAAGCCCACTTCCTTGTTGCCCTGGGGCCGACAGCAACGACGACAGCAAGACGATCCAATTGAGCGACTAGTTTCCCTCCGTTTTCATATACAGAGCATTCAAAATGTCGGGCAGATACGCTTTCGCCAAGGGCCTCAAGGAGGTTCGCTTCCTCTTCTGCCAGACTGGTGAGCACAGCGCTGCTACTCGGTATGTTTGCGCCCCCGGGCTGTATTGGCAGTGCCTTGGAGAAGTAGAGGATATTTTCTAACGAGTGGTATCGGAATAGGTCTTTCCTTAGCCGCGCATACCCTATCATGAAGAAGAACAACCCGTCGACCCCCATCATGCTCCGCGAGGCCCAGGGCACACTCCCCAAGATCTATGCGAGATATGGTCCGTTTCTGTCACTTGGAGTTTTGCGAATTTTTGGATATAAGAGGGAGTACTGACATATAGCACAGGTCTTGGTCAGGAGAAGAGCCAGTCATTAGAAGGTAGGGGGCATTATTGTTGGAGGATCATGGAACTGGCAGTTGGACGGAATATCGAGACAGGACATGCTGACATTTACTCGTGGTATAGGACTTTCCGACAAGCAGATCGAGGAAGCCGTCACACAGCTTGTCAAGAACGAGAGCTCATAAACGCCCAAAAGAGAGCACGGCAACTAGACGATAGACAGAGCAGGCTGGTGAGAGGGACTGGACGACATGTTTATAATACCGAGAGGTTGTAAATATACCTTATGAAGACCACGCCTGTCTCCATTTCTCCAAACCCCGGGTTGAGGTTGTGCTGTTTGGAAATTTGCTTATTGCGAAACTGAGTGAATCGCGGACTGATGGATGCGGAAAACGACTGGGTCGGTGTTGTAAAACCAGAAAACATTGCCAATTCACGTCCAGACTTCTTATACTTTTGTGTCTGCAGCAAGTTCTTGGGAGTTGCGGTTTGTGTCATATTTCGATGGTGGTCACGAAGGGGGACCAGTAACTTCTTAGCCTCGGGGTTCTGTCAGATGGCAAAGCTCCAAAGGCCTAAGGAGCCCGAGTATTCAAAGAAGTTGGATTTGTAAAGGGTAGCACGGGGAGGAAGCATCGTTTCCCTCAGATTTTGCCATCCCCCTTTCAGACCCCCTTTCCAACTTGTTACTGTCACAAGCTCAAGCAGTGCGGGGCTATGTTTGGCTCAAAAGTGTGTGTAACTTAATGAAACCAAAGACACTACGAGAATCATACAAGCTTTGAACAACGACATGCTCAGCCAATAAGACTATCAACGACCACAAACAACGTCAATCTGGTCTTACTCATTGGCATTGCGGTCTTTTACAACCAACAATGACAGGGCTATGAGAGCGGTGATGGCGGGGATGCGCAGCCAAGCGCTCTGTCGCTCCGACCAACCCGCAGTCAGCATCGCCTAGCAAGGTCAGCCGCTAAAGACATTCACCCTTTTCAGTTCGCCACTACTGCCTGCTGAACAACTTTGTTAGAGATCATGCGACAATCCTCGCAGATCGAAACATCAAATATGTTGTTATATCTTGCCTTCTGCATGAGGAAGATGCCCCGGAAGCTCCACATACGCAAGTCCGGGAATTAACCCTTGGGATCCCAGCGCAAGGATTTACACTTTGTTTGTTCAATTGTTGAGAGCGGGCCGCCGAGGAGGCTTGGACCGGACATATAACTTTAAACCCCCCCTCCGGTCTGGTCTGATCTGATCTGATCCGGACTGGACTTTTTTACTTCAACTGTTTACCAAACTGGTTTCCTACTCTAGGACAACTTCTCGTCTTCATGGCCAAGATGTTCAGACACCGGCGCTCCATGGGCAAGCTCACCGAGCACCCTTCGATGTACTCATCACTACTTGATCCGAGCTCAGAGTACAGCTCTGATGTTGCTGCTTCACCCAGCTCACCCAACTCACCGAACCGACCGCTCCGAGGCAGAGCTAAATCGTCGCTTTTGGATTATCAGTCACGGAACTGGATTTCGGCCGTCGAAAATCAAGGAGAAAAGCCACCGCCCCGGAAACTGGTGAAGGAGATGAACGGATCTGGGCGCCCCTCCTTCTCTCAGTCACTTTCAGACAGTGACGGGGAGAAGGAGAAGGGCCTCATGAGACGCCAAATAGCCAGGCTCAAAAGCTTCTACAAGAGAGAGAAATAAACTCAGTCGGCCTTCTCTCCGGAGTTTTCATGCCGGCAAGGAAGGTCCTCAGGAAGTGGGGGATGGCAATTCGAGATTACGATAACCCCGCGATCCCCGCCATCAAGGATCCATATTCGAATACCCCACCACCAAGTCGTTGATGATTATATTTCTCCCTTGTTTCATGGCGATATTTGGAAATTGAAGTACGCGTGCTTTTCAGTATAAGTTATCATACATCACACAACGACGCTCTCGACACCATTGGCTTTATCGGTCTCTTTTACGGCCTTTTGACGGACCACTTGGCCAAGACGGCCCCGCTTTCCGGCTCGGAACATTGGCTTACAGATATCGACCCGGCTGCCCGAATCCGTCTCGCCAATCTTCAGGCACAAATCTTTGATTCAAGATACTCTCAGATCACCTTGGCCCTAGGGTTTGACCGACGACAACAAACATCTCTCAGAGATACGGACAGCGAACCTTGAAACCCGGCACTTCATTCCGATGCCAGTCTGGGCACCAAACATTCGTTCTCCAGGGGCTGGTTCCTACCTTGCTCTGGGTGTGGCACTCGGTTTAACAACAGGCTTCACAATCAACGCGCTTATTCAGTTCAAGGGTCCCAGAAAACCCTTACTCATCAGATCACCCCGGGACACGCAGTTATCAAAACTTTCAAGAGAGGAAATCGATGCGTTGCCCTATCCCCCAGACGCATTGCCAGGAGGGCGGGACGTTGAGACATCATACGGCACCATAAGAGTGTTTGAATGGGGCCCTGAAGATGGAGAGAAGGTGCTTCTGTTGCATGGCATCAGCACGCCTTGTGTAGCACTTGGAAACCTCGGGCAAGAGTTGGTTAGAATGGGATATCGTGTCATGATATTTGATTTCTTTGGGCGTGGCTATTCTGACACTCCTACCGACCTCCCTTATGACATCCGATTATACACGACTCAGATACTTCTCGCTCTTGCCTCGTCGAACGTCGCATGGACTGGGAACGACGGGTTCCATCTAATTGGGTATTCACTGGGAGGAGGCATCGCTGTTCCGTTCGCCAAAGACTTCCCCCACATGGTCCGGTCTGTTGTCCTCATTGCTGGCGGAGGCCTGATTCGACCTGAGCATGTGAGCTGGAGGAGCAGATTATTGTACTCGACGGGGATATTTCCAGAATGGGCGCTTGAGTTCCTCGTTCGGAAACGGCTCATGCCAAAATCACGAGAATCTATGACGGAGACAAAAATGGCCACCCAAGTGGTGGACAGACCCAAGATCAAGCACAAAGACAGCGATGCCAACGGCGGAGATGGTTGGGACGGCGCCACTTTGTTGGCACATCGACCAGGCCACACAGTGTCCTCCGTCATGGACTGGCAGCTCCGGCAGCACAGGGGATTCATTCCAGCTTTCATGAGTAGCATCCGTTATGCACCCATTTACAATCAACACAAGGACTGGATAGCATTGGGACGGCTCCTGGCTGAACGGAGGAAAGAGGCTGGCTGGGTGGACACAGGATTGCCTGGTCTTAAGGGGGGAAGCATTCTTCTGGTACTTGGAGCCACGGATCCTGTCATTATCAAAGAGGAGTTGATTCACGATGCTACGGCCGTTCTGGGCGAGGATGGTTTTGAGGCTGTGGTTTTGAATAGCGGGCATGAAATGGTCATGACCAATGCGATTGAAGTTGCCAACACGGTTGCCGGCTTTTGGCTACGGTTGCCTGGTATAGAGTAAGGGCTTGGATACTCTTTTGGAGCAACAGATACAAAAGACAATAGACAGTGTAGACGAGCAGCGAATGAAATGTCATAAAGTTTCCTGAAACGACCGCACCGCTATAATTGTAGCGAATACCACTAATTCCCAGCTGCGTGGGCTTAAAGCTCAGCTACACCGCCCTACCAGAACAGCAAGCTCCCGTCTTCTTTGCAAACCCCACTGAACAGACCCCCACATTTTCCACCCCGTCCCAGATCTGCAAGGCTGAAAGTCTGCATTGAAATTTCGCGACCTCATCTTCCAGCCGACTTTGACCAAGCTCAAACGACATTACAATTTCACCAAACCTTTGCCGTCACATACAAACCGCAAGACACCTACAAAAGACCGAACGAACATGGCAACAGCCTCACCAGCCCCATCCGGGCCCCAGCCCTCCCTCACCTTCACCCGCCCCGTCTTCGCCAAACTCTCCCCCCACCCTTACCTCCTCCGCACCCTCTCCCCCGACTCCCCAGACCAGCAGCCAACCCGCAACAACGGCCGCTCCCCCCACCAACCCCGCCCCATCCAGATCAACACCTCCTCCCTATCCCAAGCCCATGGCTCCTCGCTGGTCCGAACGGGCGACACGACCGTCATCTGCGGCGTCCGAGGCGAGCTCCTCCCCGTGACGGCCATCCCCCAGTTCAGACCCCACAACGGGACGCTCTACGATCAAGACGAAGACGACGAGGCGAGGGCGAGGAAGGAGCTGAAGGATTACGACCTGCTGGTGCCCAACATCGAGCTCGCCACGGGGTGCGCGCCGCAGTTCTTGCCGGGCGTGCCGCCTACGACGCTGGCGCAGACGGTGAGCACGAGGGTGTACAGTCTGTTGCATGGGGCTGGGGTGGTGGATGGGCGGGGGTTGAGGGTGTGGTATACACCTGAGATCAAGAAGGAGGAGGAGGGGGAGATGGAGGTTGAAGAGGAAGAGGAGCAGGAGGAGCAAAAGCCGCAGGTGGTGGCGTTTTGGGTGCTGTATATTGATCTGCTGTTTGTCAGCTTTGATGGGAACCCGTTTGATGCTGCTTGGGCGGCGGTTTTGGCGGCGTTGAGGGATACGAAGCTGCCTGCGGCGAGGTGGGATCCGGATAGGGAGATGGTTGTTTGCCGGAAGGGGGCGGACACAAGGTTGAATATCAGGGGGCTGCCGGTGGCTTGTTCGGCGGCGGTGTTTTTGGAAAAGGAGCATGCCGAGGTGGGGAGGGGGGAGGGGAATAGGCATTGGATTTTGTTGGATCCGGATCGGAGCGAGGAGGGGTTGTGCAAGGAGGTTGTTACTGTTGTTGTGGATTGTTCCGAGGGGGAGACGAGGGTGAGGAGTATTGAGAAGCAGGGTGGGACGGTGGTTGGGAGGGAGTTGATTAGGGGGTTTGTTGGGGTTGCGGAGGGGAGGTGGAGGGAGGTGAAGGAGGCGATGGGCAATTAGATTGGTGAGGATGACTTCAAAAGATGAGGATAATGTCAAAGTAGAAGGGCTGCAAAATTGATACCCAATGGATGGTTTACATGAGCTGTGATGAATGTCTTCGTCTTTCCATTGTGGCATACTCTTGGTCATTCTTCCGGCACAAGGTTGTGTGAAGACTCCAGGAGCTCACATTGTATGTATGAGCAATCTCGTCGAGATAGAAACAGACTTTAACCGCCAGCAACATGGGCCAAGTCCTCGGCTTTGCAAATCGACTGCTAGCTGGAAGAACAGCATTGATACTCAGTTCAAAAGAGATATCATAGTAGCTTTAGGGCAGAAATCACACGGGCCTGGTTGAAATCATTATCAATATATCATTTCAAAAGCAGGCGTCAAATGGCGTCCAACAGCCAGCGCAATCGCGTCACAGTAAACTGAGCAGCATGGAAAAATGTGTCTACACTTTCGACCCACTCTTACAGATGAATTCCAGAGCAGGAGATACAGGGAGACATTTGATCTGCCGCTCAACATGAGAGTTCCTAATGAAAGCAACTCCACCGTACCACAATGCTGTTGAGGGCAGACATCACCGTCGGTTGTTGAGCGTTGGTGAGAGAAAAAAGAAGTTTCCACCTGCGCCAAAACCTGCAGTCTTTTGCTGCAGTCACCAGCATGGCCCGTGCACAAGCTCATGTGGGGCTCGGGCCGAACATCTGCCGACCTTGGGGCTCCACCATCGCGAACAAGGTTACGCCGATCCACCCGTCTCGAACTTCATTCAAATTTTCGCTGCCTGCAAAGCTTCTTCCCAACTGCTTCTTTTCCACCACAACTGCAAAACCTCTCTGCTTGCACAGTCCCGGCTGTCACAGAGTGCCCGCTCCATGTAACAATGGAGTCTTTGGCTGACACCCTCTGGGACGTCGTCATTTGTGGCACTGGTTTGCAGCAGTCGCTGCTTGCTTTGTAAGTACAATAAAGCAAACACCAGCTTCGCGTTTGCCTGTCTAACTAACCCAGCACTTCCCCTCCTTGAAGAGCCCTCTCAAGATCCGACAAAAAGGTCCTTCACATCGACCCTAATGACTTCTACGGCGGTGCCGAAGCAGCTTTCAGCCTGCAAGAAGTAGAGTCATGGGTTGAAAAGGTCGAGGCCGGCAAGGAAGGCCTCTTTGAGGCCGCCTCCGTGGAAAAGCTCGAGGGCGACACCGGCTTGTCTTTCCCCCGCGCATACTCCCTGGCACTCGCACCCCAACTCATCCACGCCCGCTCGACGTTGCTCTCCCAGCTTGTTTCTTCCCGCGCCTACCGGCAGGTCGAGTTCCTTGCCGTGGGATCCTTCTCTATTTTCAAGCCCTCCCCAGATTCCTCGCAAAAGCCCACCCTGGTTCGCATCCCTTCTACCCGCGAAGATGTCTTTTCTACCACCGCCATCTCGGCAAAGGCAAAGCGTGGCTTGATGAAGTTTCTCAAGTTCGTTTTGGATTACGACAGCACCCCTCAGACAGCCACATGGCAACCCCACGCAGATGCGCCGCTGACTGAGTTCTTGCTGAAAGAATTCAAGATGGACCAGGAACTCCAGACCTACATCATCACTCTCACCCTTTCGCTGGACGGAAAGATCAATACCAGAGACGGGCTGGCTGTCATCCGTCGCCATCTCTCGTCGATGGGTATGTACGGTCCAGGCTTTGCTGCTCTTTACCCCAAGTGGGGTGGCCTGTCAGAGATTGCCCAAGTTTCCTGCCGAGCCGGTGCAGTAGGCGGAGCTGTGTATATGCTCGGAACAGGCGTCAAGACGATGAACAACAAGGAGGATCCAATCGTTATTGAACTCACCAGCGGCGATACAATCAAGACACGCAAGGTTGTGCGCGCCAACGAAAGCGCTACTGATCATTCCGGTATCAACAGGCTGGTAGCTGTTGTTGGCTCCTCGCTGAAATCACTCTTCGAGTCGACCGTCGAAGGCGCACCAACGCCAGCCGTCGCTATTGTTGCTTTCCCAGCTGGCTCCTTGTCAACAGCTGCTGGGGAAGCATCAAAATCCCCGGTCTATCTGTCTGTTCATTCCAGCGATACCGGGGAATGTCCTGTCAACCAAAGTAAGCCAACTCTTTTCTTTTGCTCTCCCCCCTGCACGAGTACCATGATGATCCAAATCGAATACTTATCTACATTGTCTGAGCTTCGGCACTGGCGAAAATACCTCTGACATTCTGATGTACTCTCACTCAATCATCTTCATTTCTTCCTGCTAGTTCGTTGAACAAGTGCTAACTGGAGATCAACAGGTGTTCTTTACTTCACAACAGGCTCAGAACATGCCTCCAAGGACTTGCTCCAACAAGCATTGGATTCATTCCTGGCTGCTGTGGCCGGTGATACTGTACCCCAGTGCCTTTATAAACTACAGTATAAGCAACTGCAAAGCTCGGCTCAGAGCCAAGCAAGTGGCTCGATCTTCGACTTTGCCCCCCCTGCCACGGCCCTCGCTTTTGACGACTCAACTTTGCAGTCGGTTCATGATGCCTGGAAGATGGTCTTGGGTGACGAAGCTGTTGAGGAAGAATACCTTACCTTTGCCGACCGAGAAGGCGCAATGGATGATGACGAAGTGTATGATTAATGATGATGATGGTAAGCGGTTTCCTTTATCATGAAATACCATACATAGTCATGGGTGTAGCACATCCATGGAAAAATGAAACAAAGTAAAAAGAAGAACGAGTTTATTGAGCATTGTGATCCTGTGAATCTAATGTGTTGTACAGCGCCACGATAATGCCTTTCCTCCACCCCATGTCCCCATGCTTTGTATTAAGTGTTGCCCCTTTATTCAGGCTTGAAATGCATGCAACACGTCGCAAAACATTCCGCAAATATGACCTCCCCATCCAAGCAACAGTTTTGATGAGATTCCCGAGATCTCTCCCTTCTGCAAATTCGCACTTGCAAATCCTCCCAAATCGAACGAAGATGCGACAGATGCATCTCAACCATTTTACTCCTCCCTCTCCTCATCCCCAGTCACAATCCTCGACTCCTCACCACCACCCTCACCCATCTCCTCACCCTTCTCCTCCTCCTCACCACCAGCATCGTCCCCACCCTCCCCATCAGAAAGAGGCACCTCAACCCCGACCCTAATCTCCCCAAACGGCACAAACCCCCCCTGCCCGTCCTGCCTCACCTTGACCACATTCTTCGTCGCCAGGCAAAGCACATGGTGAAACGCCTGCACCACCACGGCCCTCTTCCTGTCCTCCGGCTCAAAAAGATCCTCAAAGCTCACCCAGACCCTCCCATCCTCCGCGTCATCCTCGTTCGCGTACCCCTTTGTCCTAGCAGTCTGCTGGATAAACCTCGCAAAATTCTGCCCCTCCCGGTCGAGCGCATTGATCATTTGCTGCGAGGTATCGGCCGGTACCCCCTCCTCCTCCTCCTCCTCCTGCTGCTGCTGGGGGAAATCAATAGGACCGGCGGGGTCAGAAGAGGGAAAGACGTTCCCCTGGGAGAATCCCGTGTCTGATCCAAAGACGGGGGGCTGGTCGCTGAACCGTTCGAGTTGGTCTGATCCCCCTAGGATGCCGGCTCTGGCGCGGTGGGTCAGGGGGGAAGCACTGACCTGACGGCTGCCGGGCTTGGAACCAGCGCCACGACCACCGCCGCCGTCTCCCTTGATGGAGGAGCTGGGAATGTGGGAGGACTGTCTGTTCCAGGGGGCGTCCGAGTGGATTGCGTCTGAGAGCTGGGCTCCGGTGCCTCTTCTGCCTGCTTCGATCGGTTCGCCTTGTTCGCCCGGGAGGAAGAGTTGGGCTTCGTTGGCAGGCTGGGAGACGACAACCTGGGCGTCGGGTTCGTTGCTGAGGCGGGGACGGACCCGGCGGGCGACCTCGTCTTCTTCTAGCTCCAAGGCTTGGGATGCTGTGCGGCGGCGGCCACGGGGGGTGGCAGGTACATCGCCGCTGGCATCTTCGTTGACATCGGAGTCTGGGTTGATGAAACCTAGCTGTTGGGCAAGACCTTCCCCGGCAAAGTGGGTGGCCAAGGGGTGCGGGATGTTAGGGTGGCCGGCCAAGTAACCAAGGCCGGCGAGACCTTGTCCAAAGATGAAATTGTAAGCATTCTTCTGTGTTTCCGTGGCCGTGAGTCCACGTCGCTGTTGTCGAGCGGTCTCTTCATCGGCTCTCTCAGCGTAATGATTACCCCAGTGTCGAATCTGCCCACGAGTGAGCATAGTTTGATCATCTGGTGCGAGGAGTTGGCGGCGACGCTGACGTCGAGCACGAGCTGGGGCTTGGACTTCATTGGCGTTTTCGTCCATTGCGGCTTCCTGTTGTGGCTGCTCTTGATTCTCTTCCTGCTGTGCCTGCTCGACTTGGGGGAGAGCATGGGGCTCAGAAGGCAGGCGCGGATCAGAAGGAAGGACAGTGTCGCTATTGCCCATGAGAAGGTCGCCTTCGTTGTCAAATCTATCAAGACCGAGATCAGAGAAGAGATGGTCGTCTGCTTTGGAAACATCTGCTTGAGGAAGTTGCGGCAGTTCGGGCTCCTCGAGAAGGGCTGACACGTTCCCCTCTGCGTCGATTTCAATGCCCCAGTCGTCGATGGGTGCGAGCTGTCGCTCCTCTTCACCAAAAGGTAGTGACTGCTTTTTGTCCTTGCCAGGACCCATGTCATCGTTGTCAAAGGGGTCGTCGTGAAAAGGGTTTCCCAGACCAGAGGAAGATCCTGGAAGATCAAGACCCCCATGGATCGAGCCCCCACCAGAGTTGAAGCTGTCGAGCTGGTAAGGCGACATCTGTGAAGTAGTTTTGCGAGATGCTTGACTTTCGACGGCTGGAAGAATCAAGTTGCCTTCGTCGTCGAGATCAAACACAGGGAGCTGGTAGTTGAGATCAAAATCAGGGTCGTCTTGGAGCATGAGCTCCTTCCGCCTAAAAGATATCTGATATCAGCTATCAACGTGATCAAAGAAAATCTCTTTCGAGCAATCTTACTTGGCCTTGCCTGCCTTCGGGTCCAGTGCGTTCTCACTGCCACCCATCGCGTTATAGAACGCCATCATATGGGCCTGCACCTTCTCAGCGTCGGTCAATACATATTGGCACTGCTGCGAGTACACCCTGGAGACGCCATAGAGAAGACTGCCTTGAAGACGCAGGGCAATAGGGGCACCCGGTTCCAAGATAGTCTCGCAAGCCTTCTGGACGTTGACCTCCTGGATTGCCTTGCGAGAGATCTTCTTCGCATTGGATTTGATGCCAACCGTTGAGACGAGCCTATTCATGTTAGATACTGAGTGCAACACTTCGTTAAGTGGGATTATACACGTACCAGACGGTGGCCACACCATACTGGTGGCTTGTGAGGACTATTGATGTTGTAAGTGTCTGGTATCGCGGCCAGCTTGGCAAGATACTCACTTTCGTGACTGTAGAACATATTGTACGTAGTTCTATAGCTACTCAAACCCTAGTCCCTTGTTTCTGATGTTTTGCCGTGATGATATCCCTCTCCTTACAGAGGGAATAGGGGGTGGATGATACTTGGTGAAATCGCGACGGAACCGAAGAAGGATATTGTCGTATCGCTGAAACGGAAAGGAAAGCGAAAGGTGAACGACTGAAACGATATGTAACTCGAGATATTTGCGCGACTGGGCTTGTCTTGAAGTGAGCAGACCTATCTCACTCGTGTCGGACCTTCGAGTTGACCGAGTCGTGGTGAAGGGTTCGCAGCGCACAAATAAGGATGCTTTGTGGGATGAAAAGGTAAAGAGAGCGGATGAAGACCTCAACTGGAAAAGGACTGGGAGAGATACTGACAATAGGCGACCCACGCGTCAAGAGCACGACGCGGTGTGGGACATTCTGGGAGGGAAGGAGCATTGTGGTCGCTGGTGGACAATGGCCTGAATTGGAAGGCACAATATTTTCTGATGAGCATGGCCGTGATGCATTCAATTCGGATTGGAAAGCTCTTCCAAGTGAATTATCCTCTTCACAATAGTACGGTATCTTCTAATAGATATATGAGAAACTGTTGGAGGTCATATCCAGGGTGAGCCCCTGAATGCTTGGCAACGACGTTGCTCTATCACAGTTTCAACGCATGGTGTGCAAACAGTCTTGTTGCTCGAGGCATACCTGTTGCTCCGTTGTAAGCCCTTCTCATTGACCCAAAATACTTTGGTGCAGTCAATAGAGGAGAATGTTAGAATATGACATGAACAAACCATCTCAAGGTCACATGTAGCCGAGAGTAAGACGCACATATCAACATCACAATAGTCCACACATCAGATCAAGTCAAGACATACTTCATCACGTAGTCAACCAATGCATTTGTATCAGCAGTTTTTAAAGGCCCTTCAGCCGGGGGTATAGCCATTCCCATCATCTAACGCCAGGTCCAACCTACAGTGTTTTACAAGACACACATCATAATCATTACAAACCCCTACCCCAACCGATCAAACCTCTCCCTGGCCCTATCCCTCGTCTTCTCCACAAAATCAGAGAAATCACCCTTCGTCCTGCGTTGGGCCTCCTCCCCAGCATCACCAAGCTTGCTACCCTCCGCACCAAGACCAACACCAGGAGCATAAACCTCGGTCGAAATAGCCTCTGTCCTCCCCGCCCCCTCAGCACCAAGCCCAGCGCCCGCCGTCCATCCCATCTTTGCCAGCATACCCGCACCCTTGCTCTTCTTGGAAGGTGCATCCGCGTCTGCTGATGATGACGCTGGCTCTTTCCGTTTCTCTGGCACGGAAGTCTTGGTAGAACCTTGCTGGTTGGATGGTTTCTTGGGCTGGCGGAAAGCTTGCCGACGTTCCAAGGCACGATCGCGGTAGTTGGGCTGGCTCCTGTTGAGTTGCGCTTCCCACTCGCGATAGAATGCTTGATCAGGAATGCAGCTTCGCTGTTTCTTTCCCAGTTTCTCAAACTCTTCCTCTGCGCGAGAGCGGGCTTCAGGATCGGCGAGCATTCGCTTATGGAGTTCACTTTGCTGTTCATGTAGCCAAATTACCTCAACCTTTTGGAATTGACGTTTGCAGAGCAGGCAACGGAGGCGGTCAAAGTCGGCATATGACTTGTACTTGGGCAAAGGTTCGGATTTGAGACGCGGTGTACGGCGGGTGATGGTGCGGTGCTTCTTGTCAAGAGCTGTAAGGGCAGCTGCGGCTTTGTCCTTGATTTCGGAGTCACGGTAGAATAGATGTGCTGTCCCTTCGTGGTGAATGAGTAGGTCATTGCGTACTTGCGTTGATCGTCCAGTCGGCGCCTTCCAGCCACAAACAACGCAAGTCATCGCCTCCCAGTCAGCATAAGATATGTACTGGTCAGCCCAGTGAGGCGCAAATGGGCCATCAGGCTCCGTGCTGTCAGCCTCACGAATGGTCGTGAGGTTTTGGTGGGAGGACTCAGTATTGGTGGTTGAAAGATCTGTAGCCCTGGCTTTAGAGCCGTGCAATTCGGCCGACTTCTTCGCCCACAACTCCATCTGAGGCATCATGATGGGCTTCGCAGCAACAGCAGCTCCCTGGTCCTTCTTGAACTTCTTGAATGTCTTGGAGACAATCTTGGTTGTATCATCATTGGTATTGCTGCTCTTGTCAGGCTGTGACACTTCAGGGACAGGCTCGGTGGTGACAACGTGTACGCTAGGGTAAGCGCGGTCGTCCCAGTATTTGATGCGAACGGCGGGGTTGTAAATGGGGCTGAATGAGAAGTCTTGATTCTCAGGGGTGATTGGGTCGAACGAAGGAACAAAGACTCCCGTGTGGATAAATGCAACGACGACTGGCTTTGAGGCGATGGTGAATTTGGTGGATGCTTGAAACTTTTGGACGGCGGCCACAGCATCCTCGACAGTGGCGAATTCGGCGAACCCATATCTCCAACTTTCGTTGCTTCTGCGATCTCGCATCACAAAGACACGACGCAACGAGCCAGGCTTTGCGCCCATGCCAACAGTACTCTTGGTAGGTGCCGTCGACTTGAGTTTGTTCGTGCTAGGGGCCTCTTTTGGTGGTTCTGGGTTCTCGACAAACAACTTCATGACCCCTTTGGCCAGAACCTCCTCTGTCACAGAACGGTCAAGGTTGCGAATCACGACATATTGAGACGGCATCTGCTGGGGACATTCATCGGTCTCGCCAGTTAATAATGGACCTCCGCCGTATCCATCATCCTCTGGTCGGTCCGTTTTGCACTTGAAGCACACAGCTCGATGCGGGTAATTAACAACGTGACACTGCAGCCGGTTAGTTTGAAGCCAGTTACAGAGCGAAACACATGTCGCTTACATTGATACATGTCCATCCATCATCTTCTCGGCCATCTCGGCCACCGCGGCGTGGCTCCCGAGAATCAGGTATGTCATCGTGGGAGTTAGGGTCTAGAATACCAAAGGTAAAAAACTCGGAGTCCTTGCCGCGGGAATGCTGAAGAGGAAAAGAAACTTCCGGAAAGAACTTGTCCAAGAAGTCTCCAACCTGGGATCGACGATGGAATTCAACAACTGCTATTCGTTGACCTGAACATCCCTCGTTAGCGCCTCTAGCACAAAAGATGAGACGAAAGATTTGTTGAAAAAGGAGCGACGTACCCGCTTGGTCGTAGCGTAATCGAACGAGCTTCACCTGGTCGCCCGAAAACTGATGGTCTCGCGTTACAAAGTCGAGACCATAGAGGACGTCACGCTCGGTGGCGTCCTCGGGGAGACCCTCGAGAATCAGGGCCTTGGACGAGCCAAAGCCCGAGCCCGCACCGCCATGCTCCCCATGACCATGAGCCCGACCGCCTGCGCGCCCAGCGCCAGAATTCCTATCTCGAGATGGCCGGCTTTGTGACCCATCGCGATCCAAATGATGTCGCGCAAAACGATCACTGTGATCCATTGAGGCGCGAGATCGTCCATCTTGGTAGCCCTCTTGCTGGTCGTAAGGCGCAGTTTGTCTAGAGTAGTACACCTGGTCGTCATCGTCGTCGTCGTAATTGAGGTTTCTCAAAGGAGGCGGTGGAGAATCTTTTGCGGCCAAGGCAAACACACCCAAAGTTAGCCATCTTCTGCTCCATCGACAGTTTGAAAACCGCAAAGCAACAAGCGGATATCGTAGAGTGCTTTTGCTAGGACAGGTTTATCGTGTGGTTTTACCCTTCCTCGAGCGGCGGTAGTCGCCATCTCTTTCGTCAGGGCGACGGTACTCGCGGTCGCGATAGCTTCCACTCCGCCCGCCATCCCGCGATGGGGATCTTGAGCGGTACCGCCCCTCGTACATGCTGCTGGGGTGGAATTGAGGTCGACTATAGATAGAGAATCCCGATTGCCTGAGCAAAGGGAGGTTGTTTGGTTGTCTGCTTCTCAAAGAATAGAAAGTCCATCGGCGGGGACCTTGATGGGTTGCCAGGAAATCCAAACTCAAGGCCAAGATGGAGTCGCAAGAACACCGACGAGTCGCAAGCTTAACCTGGGGCGCGTGCACAGCGGGTGACCAGAGCGCTAGTGAGCAGCCGTTAGTAACCGGAGATATCCCGATTATCTAATCTTATCGCCGTTGAATGGACCGTGCAGCATCGCGGGGCTTACAGTGTGGGATCGTCGTTGATAAGCACGGTGCTGAGGGGCACTTACAGACGAAGACGGAGATGGTGTTGTTGATGAGGGAATAAGAAAGGCCTGAACCAACTTCCCAAAAATCTGGGAGATTTATCTAAGCACAAGAAACTCAGTCCTACTTTCCAGCTGCCAATACCGTCGCTCAAATTGCGAGACCATCATTGCATAGCCAGTCGTCGATGAGCAGCTCAACATAGCAGCTTGTGGGTGTTTGATGAAGTTGATGATCCATGAACCAATTACTAACTCCATGAATCCAGATAATACTTTTGTGAACACAACACTATACAATCCATCACCAGGTTTCTACCTTGAAACGAAACGCACCCTCCAAGACCTCGCTACCTACACAACCCCCTGAACCCCTGAACCCGCTTTACCACCACCACCCCAACAATGACAACCACCAACCAAGTCAGCCCCCCTCCCCTAGAGGGAGAATCCTCCATCTCCCTCCCCAGAATCTACGTCGCCCTCACCGATTCACCCCTCGACATCCTCTCCATAATGGACAAAGTCCGCAGCCCAGAAGCCGGCGCCATCGTCACCTTTGCCGGGACGACAAGAAACAACTTCGCCTCCAAACCCGTCACCTCCCTGACCTACACCTCCTACCGCCCTTTGGCCCTCCAGACCCTTTCCTCCATCGCCTCTGCGTTATTGGCTAAACACTCACTCAAAGGAATCGCCATCGTCCACAGACTGGGTACCGTTCCCATAGGTGAGGAAAGTATCCTCATCGCGGTGAGCTCTGCCCATAGGAAAGCCGCCTGGCTGGCGGGGGAGGAGGCGCTGGAGGAGTGTAAGGACAAGGTGGAGGTTTGGAAGAGGGAAGAGTTTGAGGATGGGGGGGTGTGGAGGGCTAATAGGGATGGGGCGGTGGGGGTGCAGGTCGAAGAGGGAAAGCAGTAGGCCGATGGGGTTGGGAAAAAAAAGGGGGGGTAAGCAAGCGTGACATGGTTTGGGTGTGGGAACAATGCCATATCTCTAAAAACTTATTTTGGTAGGATAAAGTCTAGAAACAGTATCAAAAACTCGTGGTGAAGAACTTGACACTGACCAACATCGAGCATAACGAACCCAGATGTCCTTGAATGATAACCATCTCATTTTTATCACCCCAACTAGACAGCTACATATGACACACATGACTTGACCCCCATATATATATATCATCAACACCCAAATCGACAAGAGAGGCCAAACCCCCTCGAAAGCTTTGCTCGCTCGCTCGCTCGCTCATTTTTATCCAAAGATAACCTTTCATACCATAGCTAAACAAAACCAAGTCCAGCAATAGCCATAGCCTCCAGATGCCTTAGCAGAGACTTCCAAATTGAAAATCAACCAAAACCAATAAACTCCCAAAAACATGTCCAACTCCTCAAACTCCTCCCATTTGCCCCTTGATTACCCCCATGGCCCACTCACTCTCTACTATGGCCATACACTCGGCCCAAAAGTCTCCCCCTTAGGGACAACCTTTTGTATCGACTTGGCCGTCATATCCAGCGTGGCCAACACCGCCGTGTTTCCAAACCACTTCGGCGCGTCCGTCTCGCTCAGATACAGAGCAAAGAAGATTACCAATGTCGACACAATCAGCCCGCAATCCAGCGCTGAAGAAGTGACATAGTTGTACTGCAACCACCAACCCGTCTTCTTCCTCCTGATGAAAAAGTTGAAAACCGTCCCCACGATACCCCAGCAGTAGTAAATAAACACCGTCGCAGGTGGCAGCCAGCCCGACCCGCCAAAGATAAGCGGCATGTTGACGTACCGCCAGAGCGATCTCGGATACCGGCGAGCGAAGAACCAGGTGATAATGGGAGCAATGGCACCGACAAGCCAGAACCACTGCAGAGAGCTGTAAAGAGCCGTGCCAGAAAACATGCGCGCAGGGCCAATAGCGCCCCATACTATGGAAGCGGTATAAAACACGCGGGCGCTCGGGCAGTTCCAGTGGTGAACTTGATCTTCGGCGCAAATATCGGGGATCGTGTCCAGGGCCCAGTTCATGACGGCGATTTGAACAATAGCAGACCATATCGATGCGACGAGCTGAGACCAGAACATGGTTCGAGGAGGGACCTTCATGTAGTGACCAAGCTTCATATCCTGGACAAAGTAAAGCGCTTGCGACATGCACAAGTAGCCGTAGTTCTTGAACATCATCATGGCGAGGGGGCGACCGGGGAGCATGTAGCCGATGATGAACTCGGTCAAGACGTTGAGACCGAGCTGAATGTTAGTAATGGCCTGGACAATACCGATGGGAATAGTCCAGACAAGTGGGATGAGCATGCAGATGATGTAAGCCCACCAGGGAAAGTTGGTGTCCCAAGCCTCGACGACGGCAAAAGACATGCCGAGCATGACAACGAAGAGTACAATGTACCACCAGTCCGGAGCGTCCTTGTACTTCTTCATAAGACGCATGTGAATGTCGTCCTCCTGTTGCCGCGCCAGCCTCCATTGCGACATAATTTCTCGGCCGTGGTAGAAGGCGACGTGTGTAATGACGGCAGCGACCGCGGCGAACGAGAGCCCATAGGCGAGCGCGAATTGTGTCGGTAGGTAAAGCGGGGAATATGCCATATATTTGGCTTCGTCGAATTGCAGGTCGGCGCCTAGAATCCTGGAAACGTTGTAGATGTTGCCGGTGTTGTCGTAAGCGTGGGCATTTTGAACCGGTAGGTACTCCGAGTACCACATGCCCGAGTAATGGATGCCGATAGATACAAAAACGAAGAACACCGTGACACCGCCAATGACATTGGCGATAGCGTGAAATGGAGGAATAAGCGGCGACATGAGATAGCCGGAAATGATGCTCCAATCCTACACAACTGTTAGTCAAAAAAGGCGCGCAAAAACAGAAGAAGGACCTACCAGAGTGATGGGGAACAATCCATAACCGCTATACCCACCAAACAGCTGGTTCACCACAACATTCTCTGGCCAGATCCAGGTGATCCAGCAGAACCATGACAGGCCCTGGAAGAGATAGCCTGGGAACCAGTACCACAAAAATGACCCGCCAAATACGATCATGAACCATTTGTATCTGCTGATACTCCAGCCGTTCGTCACCACCGGGTCGGACGGGCTGTGATCGTGAAGGGTGTAAAAGAGGGCGCAGTTGACGAGATCGGTCGGCCAAATCATGGCGGCAGGCCACACCAAGAACCTCCTTGCCAAACCAGCCAGTCCATAGCCCGTGCAAAGTGTCGTGATACCGAATAGCATCTGCCATATCCACCCAAAGTTCTGGCCATACCACATCCGCTGTGCAATAATCACATCAGTAGCATACAAAGCACCACCTCCATACGCAGCCTGTGCACAAGTTAGCATCTGGAACGTCCAACACGATAAACCCATCAGAAACGCACGTTTGACATGACCACAATAATGACATGCTCCTTGAAGTTAAATGGACCCGGCCTCAGGTTGAATTTGAGACCCCACAAATTCCACACACGATCCGGGAACACATAATCCCAGCAGAGACCTAGTGGGTAGGCGATGAGCTGGATGACAAACGTCGTGAGCATGATGCTCGGGTTTCGTAGTGACAGCAGCATGTTGACGGCCGAACCGATCGTACAAAGCAACATCCCAATGACCCATGCTCGGATCGTATTCGCCGGCATCTCGACATCGAAGTTTCGTACCGTGGCTCGTACCTTGATAAGAGGACAAATGTTAGAATAGCCATCCCGTCACTTCACAACCTCCAAGACCCCCTGCGCCGGCCATGTTTCTAGGGTGGCTTCTCACTTCTGGATATGGAGAGTTGTCTTCATTCAAGACCTGCTCAATCTCCGCCCCCTTCTCGGCATTTTGCTGGTTCAGGATGATGGCGATATCCACCTCCTCCAACTCGTCCAACGGCAGGTTTGGGTCCAATCGGTGCATCTTCTCAAAATGCTTCAGCGACGCCAACCCACTCGAATCCCCCTCCAACGACCCATCGACGCTTGGTAGTTGCTCCTCCTCATCACGCCGTCGCCGAAGAATCCCACTCAAAAAAGCTGGAGCCATTTTGGACCAGTTCCAATCCTCACTTTCCTCCTTCGGAGATCCCCTTGGTTGAGTGGTGCGAGTATCGGCCCGCTCCGTTGCTCTCGGCGCGACAGGGCCGGAGAAGCAAAAAAGGGTGTAATCAAGGCGCCCGTGGTGTGTCGTTTGGCGTTGTCAAACAAAACAGCAACGTTTGGTGTTGGGGGCAAAAGAAAAAAGAGAAAACGACTCAATGGCGCGAGCGCAGCTAAGACAGGGGGATGGATTAATGTATATTGAGCCTGGACATGGCTGCCTCGTGCTTCAAGGCGCAGATCACTGATCAGTGAAGAAGCGGGGCCCGGGGTTCACAGACAAGACAGTAACGGGGCAGCGGGCGACAACGCAGGAATGGAAGTGGTGGTGGTGTCGGAAGGGGAGAGGTGGTGGGAAAGGGAGGAAAGAAAACGGTGGATTCCTCTGCAGCCAGCATCGGCGACATGGAGTGCACTGAGCCAAGGGCAAACGCTGGTTCGGCTGGGCGATTTCTCGGCACACCTGGGGGGAACATGGGGGAGGGTTCAGGTCAACAACTCGCTAGCGGGTGAACATGAAGGAGGGGCTGCTTCTGGAAGCACAGGAAGCACACAAGCCGTCAACCACAGCGGCCCTCAGCGACTGCTGACCTGCCTAAATTGGTTTGATGGGTCGAGCTCCCGGCGATGTGACAGGGATCGAGGCGGGGGCCCCAACTGCCCAGAGTCCTGGAGGGCTGCTTGCGTGATGCTGTTCCTTGATCCATCCCGTCGCGATGCGATAACACTAATGCGCGCCCTGACGCATGGAAGCGATGGCTGGCTTCGAAAGAAGGAGAGAAGAAGCAAGAAAAGCTGTGATTATAGGTAGCTGCCGCAGGGCTGGGCTGGCGTGCCAGGCGTCTCCGGAGCGGAGGGCCATGGACGTCTCAAAATCGGAGGGCCGAATCAACCCACAAGCGATGTCGCACTGACGGTGTTTTTCATGCTTCCAATATCAAATGCTATGGCATCGGGATTGGGGACCCATATGGTCCTGTCTATCTCTACCGCAGTAGCGCATGTCCGCTAGAAAAGAATCAGTAAGGGAAAACGGGGTATCAAAACGGCACGGTAGACACGACCGGGAACTTGCCACTCGTTTTCCTGATGGACGGCGATGCATCCAAGAGACCTCGGCCAATGGCGGCATGTCTTTGCCCTGTGTTTAATATCGGCGACCCATGATGCTTCTTCTTATCTCCCGCTTGGCTCCGTGGCACAATGGTCTGAAACGGCGAATTTGGGTCTAGGAGATGCATTATTTCCAATATTTCCGATCGGGATTCGCGGGGGTAGCTGAGGCAGTGAGGACTGAGCAAGACAAAGAAGCAAACCATGGAAAAGTGCCCAACACCTTACACACTCGCCATCACGAGCTACCGGCCATCTTGCTCCTCCTCGAGTCCTTCTCAACCTGGAACTTTGCGGGGCGGGAACAACAGCCGGCCGGGGTTGCAACATCCGTCCCAAGACCGATTTTGACTGCCAGGTGCACCTCCGTTTCCATTGGCCAAGTCTTGGATCCGGACCTGAATTCGTCAAACGGGTTTGAAGCCCGCAATCGCTAACATCCTTGTGGTTAGCAGCGCCCGTTTCTATCTGACTAAGCCCACTACACTTTCACCTCTAACCCCCACCTTTTTCATCTTCACCATCTCACCCACCATTTGCACCTTTCGGAGTTTACGTACACGTATGGCTTCAGTGGACAATACTGCCCTCAAGCCTATCTCAAGCAATGTTCTTTTTAGCGCCTCTTTGACTAGGTATCGGTTCAGTTGTCATAACTATTGTTCTTCTTAGCAGCAGAAACACATTGCTTATCGGTTTACACTTGGCCGTTGGATCGAGATGCCTTATGACCGCATTTCCTTCCTAGGTTCCTATCTGTTAAAAGAATTCCCTGATGGCAACTTAGGAATCTAGCAACAGCCTTCGGGCTTCACAACCCCTGCCCACATCACATCACCTCGCCGGCACGGCTTTCCCACGTTCCATGGTCCAGCCCATGCCGAGCACAAGAACTTGAATCCTCTAGAGACACCTAAGATCGGGGAAGCTGCAGCTAATGCCATATCCATACGACGCGGACGATGAGTTTTGACGAATAGAAAACCTTGGAGCTTTCCGTACATGCCGCGACCGCAGGGGGGGGTTGGGGGATCGGTAGGATGGGCTGCAGAGCCTGCAGAAGAATGAGACTCTTCTTCGTCCCATTCTCCCCGCTGCTCGGTGTCGCATTTGGCTGTGGTTGCCGCTGTCACGACTCATACCCAAATCTCATGGGGGGAGAAGCACCAGCTGAGAATCCCGTTTAGCACTTTCGGTCCGAGCCTTGCCCCAAAGCTGAGGGCCATGTTTATCTTTCGAGCTTCGACCCAGATTCCAAGCCCATGTTTCGCAACCATCAGATAACGTATTGGATCTTGGCACCTCGAAGATGGTTGTCGTACTCGGAGCAAGAACACTCGGGCCTCGTCTCGAAACCCTTCATCATGAATGCAGGCACGGCGCAGCACGGCAGAGCAAAGGAAGACCATCTTCTGCACGCCTACAACCGAGCAACCGAACATCCCAAGAGGCCGGGTTTTGCAAAACCTGTGGGTTGGGATAGTCTGGCCACCAGCAACCTCAACCACCGATATCGCCACGATTCCTCGCTATCCGCCGCCCCGAGTCTCGACTTACCCAAGAAGTCATTCCCCAAGTTCCAGCCTTCTGACCCGCCCTCCGCAATGTCTCTCTTATTTCTCCATTCCGTTTCTTATGCTGGCTGCAAAACGGCACGCCCATTCCTAACCAAAATAGCATCGAATAGATTGCACATCATTGGTCCCGGCTATATACACACATATTAAACCGGTACCACCACCACACCACACACACACACACACACACCACAGTCAGAGACACATACCGCCAAATTGACTTTTTGCAAACGTGGCTGCTGAACACAACATGACCAACACAATCCTAGGGCAACGCCCAAAAAATGTAGGTCTCGGCTTTGTGTTGGAGTGTGTGTGTGTGTGTGTGTGTGTGTGCCACCACATTATTCGAAACCCGAGTGGGCGTTCCTCGGCTATGGCACTGAGAAGCTGTATCTCCTGGAACACAGATGATACCTATGCTGCTGGCATTGGATTTCCAAAAAAAACCCGAGTGCTTATCTCTGCTTCCAGCCCAACACAGATTGGCGGTACTATTTTGGAGCCTGAGGGAGAGCGCATGAAAGCAATGCGAAGTGGATGGCAATATATTCTCCCCAACGTCAGTCAAGCAGAGGTCACGCTGCATCCATACCTACATACAGCTTGGGGAGTAAGCCGTTTACTCAATGCTGCTTCCTTCAAAGGGTGTCGTGACCATATATCCCCACTACGGCAAAAGAAGACTGTCCTGCTCGTTTGCCTTCCTGAAGCATCCACAAATAAGATCATAGCAGATATCAACAGACTTGGACAGAGCTGCCTCAGAACTAGCAGCAAAAAAAGACATTCTTACTGCTTCATAGAAGAAGAAGTAGGAAAAAGATGGGGGCCACCCGGGGATTGAACCCGGGACCTCTCGCAAGCAATGCTATAGGGTGAACCCTAAGCGAGAATCATACCACTAGACCAGCGGCCCTTGTAATTGGTTGTTACAAAAGTCCTGATTCAGGGTTCAACAAAGGGGAAGTCCACAAGGCTCTCATGAGACAACACCTGGATGGATGGAAGATCTCATGAAGCTTGAAAGGATGGAGCTTGACATTCAGTCTGTAATTGGCATGAGATTTATCATGGTGAACCTTCCATGAGCTCAAGTTCCCACTAAAATGCCCTAGGTCCACTCGAGGAAACACACTCTCACATATTGTAGGACTTGCCAGTTAATCTCATTCCATCTTATTCAAGGTATCTACGAAGTATCCCATCTACACACCTCCAGAATCTACTCATCAACCCACCCCTCATTCCTCAACGCCCACTTCACCGCATCAGCCACATCCTTCTCCACCACATCCGCCCGCCTCACATCCCCATCCTTAAAGTTCATCCTCGCCGCATCAAACACCCCCGTCTCCACCAACAAGCTCACCCACTCCGTCCCATACCTCCCCTTCCCATCATAGTCATTCGCCCCAGCGATATCACTCTCGGGGTTGTCCCCCACCATGTAAACCCTCTTCAGCCCCCCCCTGATATCCTCCTCCCCATACCCCTTCATCTTCAACCACTCCCCCCGATGCCTCACCAGCATCTCCTCGGCGTACTCATACGTCTCCCTATGCGGCTTCCCAAAGCTCGTCCGCACCAACTCCTTCTTCCCCTCCGTAACCTCCTTCCAAATCCCCACCAGCGCGTGCTGGAACGCCCCCTGTCCAAACCTAGGAAGGTGATACTTCGCCGCCCAGATCAAATCAGAGTTGCTAAAAAACAACTTTGGCTGGCCATCCCCCTGCCAGTTGCCCCTGTTGTTTTCTTCCGAGTACGTGCCCACATACCCCTGCTTCGACTGCAGCAAGTCCATAAACACTTGCACATCAAGCGCCCAGTCCCGTGGGTCATTCAACACAAACATCGCGTCAATCTTGAGGTGATCCTCCAACCTCTTCTCTTCTCCCTCCCCTTCCTCCCCCTCCCCACCCTTCTTCCCCCCCATCAAAACCGTCTTCCCCCCCGCCTCATCATCACCACGTAACCCCTTCCTCTCCCTGGGCTTCCAGAGCGGCTTCGGCAACTCCCTCCCCACCTCCCCCCCCCTCACCGTATCAAACGGAAACACCTCCGGCGCCGCCCTAAAAATATCCCCCGGCGTCACCACGCTCCTGAATCCATACCCCTCCATGATCTCCCTGCACTTCTCATAGTCACTCCCCGTGACCAAGATAGTCTTGTCCCGGTACTCAGGCAGCAGCTCCTGAAAGGGGGTGTGACTCTGGCAAAAGTTGTCCGTCGTCATGTTGCTCCCCAGCTTCTCGTTCAGCTCCGCCACCCGGTCGGCCTCGAACTTGCCGCCGCCGTTGGTGAGGAGGATGAACGGGATGTGGTAGTAATCCAGCAACGCGAGGGTTTGGGCCGCGCCTGGGAGGGGGGCTCTCTCGTGGAGGAGGACGCCGTCGATGCTGCCAGGGGGCGGAAGGGGGTACATAGTCAGTATAACAAAGACTAGGTGAAATATGACGCCGAAAGGGGACTTACTCAAAAGCAAAGGCAAAAGAAGGCGCCTCCCACTCGGACGGCGTGGCAGAGTCAGGTCTGATCCATCTTTTTCCTATCGAAGGTGGGGGCTTGGAAAAGGTGTCATCTCTGAAGCCTCTGGCGGACACAAATGATGATGGTGATAGTGGTGGTGGTGAACGAAATAAGGAAGGGGTGGTGGTGGTGGCGGCTTTTCTGTTGATGAGAGAAGCAGCGGTTGCTAGGTTGGTGCTCGTCCGTGAGAGGGTGCTGCTGAGGAGCAGGAAGAGGTTAGTGGCTTTCATCTTTGAAGAAAGTTGTGATGAGTTTCCAAGATCTTCTTGCGAAGATTTATCGAGTAATGGGTAGAGAAAGGGAAGAGCAAGAGAAAAAAGATGTATATATATATACCGGCAACAACTGAGGGCACCAGCAGGCCGTATGACCAGGTGCCTGAATGACGACGCCCCCATCGTTTTTACTTTCTTGGGTCAACGGCTTTTCCCCGCGGGGTTTCTGAAGAAAATCTTATTCCTAGCTGCTGCCCGTATTCTTCTAACAGCCGTACCCCTTGTGACAGTTATGGGAGTGCCGCGTGGGGAGAGAATGGAGTTCTCAAGCAGTTGGTTTATGACGATGTCAAAAGGTTCGGGACGAGCCGTTCAAGTACCTGAATGTTACAGGCGGCCCCCACAGCTTATGTCACTAAAAACTTGGGTGGTTCCAGCGGGACTCGGTTTCGATCCCCACTATTTCACGTCACAAAGCACATGAAGCATCAAACAATTCCACAAATGTTCAGATGACAGGTTTCGAATTCAACTAGGAACACCAGGAGACAATGGCAACCCAAAACGGCTTGCCGGTGTCGGTGGCCGGACCAAGAAACGCCCCAATGCCGAAAGTAACTCGTACACGAGGTCAACACCCTCCGGGGCTACTTTTGGTGACCAATGTTGACCTCCGTGAGCCATCAACGGACTGGAACGTAAAACCATAATCCAGCCAACGCCACCTCGTCAGACATTCCCCCTCTGAACCTCACCTGTCCAAAAATAAAACTACAAAAATACCGCCCTCTCCAAAGTTTCCATGCCCGCTTCGTAAAGCGTCTCGTCTTGCTCCCGACGAACACCCGGCGCTGCCCCCCATTTTGACTTTCAGCCACCTTCCCGTGAACAGAAGACTGACCACGCTCTTGTGACATCGTGTCCATCCCCATTACCAGAATTACCCATCCTTCCGCCCACAGCACCAAGCAGTAGGGCAAGCCGCCGCACCACGGAAAACTTTGTCGAGGGATATCGGGAAACATGCATCGCCGCATCGATATACATGGACATTGTCATCTAATCCGTCATGAAAAACCTCTCCTTTCCCCGTCCATGGAATCAGCCCCCAATTTTGAGAAATGAACAACCCGTTTGTACTCCGAACCCGCTCGTCCACGGTGGCAAGGGACGCCACCGGACAAGCATCAAAATTGAATGCTTTCCCCTGAGAAAAACACCACGCCTGTCTTGGTCGCATGATAACAAAACGCCGCGCCAATGAAGATGAAAAAAAAGCCAGAATGCCAGAGAAACTGCAAAGTCGTATGCACACATATGTCGTGAGTATTTTACCACCTTCAAAGCTTTGCCGAGAGATACGAGATCCATGAGAAAGCTTTCAAAGTCGTATGGCGATGAGATGGACAACTGTGATTAATGCGAGTTCGTGAAAATAGTAGCCCCCGTCTTGATGCCGAAGAAACCAAGGCCGTCAGCCGAATACCATGAAGACCCAAAAACAGCACCGCAGATAGAGAAAATCTGTTCTAAGCGAGCGAAGCCGGAAGTATGCGTCCTGCCTCATGAAAAAGTTGGGTCATGGTCTTGTATGCCGAACAAAATTTGTGCAGAGTTTGTTGTTGGAGTCATTTACTGTCATTGTCAGGCCCGACTGACTTGGCTCGCCGATGTACGACTGCGCTCGTCTTCCTCTAGAACGTCGCTGAGCCGAGTTGGATGATGGTGCCGAGGCATTTGTTCCCAACCGGGAGCCGCAAAACCTTGTCCTGAGTATTCGGGCTGTCCAGTGTACGTGCCTGCCCACTGGGAACTGGACGGTGGGTAGTTGGTCGGTTCAGCTTGAGAAGTCGGGGTTTCATCATAATCATCTTGTTCACGGTTAGCACAGTGTTCACATCAATCGGGCAGTGTCAGGTACAAGCGCGCGTACCTTCGTCGTAACCGGCTTCGGACTCGGCAGCATACTGAGGTTGGCGAGGAGGTTCATTGGTTGGAACGAAGTATCCTGGGTGGTTGTTGGGTGAGGAAGTGCGAGGTGGAGAAGTCGTTGATTGAGCATAGTCGGGGTATTGAGGTCCTTGGGCAGCGATATATTCTGAGGTGTCGGCCGTCTGTTGGCTGTGGGAACGCTGGTGACGACTTGGCTCACGGCTCGGGACACTTTGAGTCATCACGACAACGGGCACACCCCCGACAGTGGTAGGGGCGCCCTGCTGTAAAGCAGCAACACGCTCACGCTCTTCTTGTTCACGCCGACCAAGCTCCTCCCACGCCCGGCGGGCTTCTTCCTTAGAGATGAGCAGTTCCCGTCGCATTTCAGTAACCAATTTCTGAAGCTTGGCGTTCTCGGCTTCATATTTCGCCGCATTGTCAGTGGCCTCAATCCGTCGCTGTTGCTCCTGTTCAAGCTGGGCGTGCAGGGTGGCATTGACTTCCTGATGACGCTCTTCGGCAGAACGAGTTTCGTAAAACCAACGTTGAAACTTCCTCTCAGAGCTGGCACGAAGCCTCTGCAGTTCGACAACGGCGTGGAAGAGATTGGCGCCTGCGGCCGACAAATCGGCAACTTGGCGAGAGAGCTGGGACGATATTGGGTTCCGCTCAGCCTCATCTGTGTTTTCCTGGAGCCTGCGCAACCAAAAGCTGGTCATACCTTCCCAGTGGGCAGACAGCGCCTCCCAACGCTCAAACGCATGAGGAAACGAATTCTTAACCCGAGTCGAGCCCATGGCTTGTGACGTAGAGTCCGCGCCAGGCTGTGATGGGGCGGCTCCGGCACCAGGCTGGGGGGTGGAGCTAAAGTTTTGCGGGGTCTGAGTATTCCTAGGTCTCAGTGGAGGTGGGATGGCAGAGGGTTGCTGCTGGGCCAAAGACGATGACGGCATCCGGGTGTGGCCACTGGCTTCCTGGGCGCGCTGTTGTCGCCGCTGGGTAGCTGGGTCAATGGGGTTATGACTGTTGTCTGGAGCAGCGCCAGCAACGGGGGCTCTGCGCTCAGCAGCGCGTCGCCGGGACTCGTCGAGCAAACGAGCCTCTTCTTCGGCACGAGCACGCTCCATCTGTTCTCGCTCGGCTCTCTGTCTTGCTTCGCGCTCGGCACGCTCTCGCATGATCATCCTAGGACCACGAATTACTTGCTGAGGGGATCCGGGTTGGGCTGGCGGTGCGGTTGGTCGCGTGGTCGCTCCACCATTGCCATTGGTAGAGGCCGGGCCACTACCAGCAAGTAGGTCGGCCATCGAAGCGTTCTCTTCTACAAAGTCGGGCGAAAACGAATTAGGCTGGCGAAGTGCTTCCTCGAGGGTCCAGAGGATGGCGCTTTGGGTCTGCTTGGAGAGACTGAGGAGGGGGTGGGGCGGTTTGTCTTTGGTAGTGGAAGAAAGGCGCTGGTGACCGTAGAGATACGGTAAGACAGTGGAGGTGTCTTCGTCGTCGTCACTGAGGTCCTGGGAGAGTTGTCGTCGAAGGGGGCTGAATACCTGTTCGGGTTGGCCAAAGCTGTTGCGGGCACCGGGAAGAGAGAATATCGGCGGTGGGATAGCTCCACCAGCGGCTGCCTCAATGTGTGGTCGGCGCTGGGTCTCGGAGGGACGTGGACTGGGAGTGGCCGAGAAGCGCGGAGTGCGGCGGAGAGTCCTGTGAGAAGACGGTGTGGGGGATCTGTCTTCGCGTTGCTGGGGCGTGATGGTGCCGGGGCGAGGTTGAAAGGTCTGCTGTTGCTGGCGCTGGAAAAAAGACGGGGAGGTTGGGTGGTGGAAATCGCTAGGGTCGCGAAGGGAACCTTCTTGACTGCCAGCAGCAAGGTCTCCCAAAGCACCAGCGGGGGCTGGTGTGGTCGACAAGGCGAATGCGGGACTGTCACCACTGGGCGCGGTGACGGCGGTGGCAAGGGTCTGGGGACGGGGCTGGGAGTTGCTGTCGGGTTGCCAGATCAGAGGCTGTTCCTGACCAAGGATTCATGCAATGATGGTGGGGTTGGTGTGTGAGCTGTTGCGGAGCTTCCAGCTGGGCTTCACTCACCGTAGGAATTCCGGAAAGCCGGGAATCTTGGCTCTGAGGGATTGCAAAGCGCAAAATTAACAATGATGTTGAGGGAATGTAAGAAGAGAAGCAAGATTGTGAAGTCCTAGACCATCCGGGGGGGGCCAACAGAGCAGAGCAGCAAAGAACACACAGCTGGGGCTGCGTGGTGGTTGCAAAAAAGCTGGAGGTCGGGAGACTTGGAGACCTTGGAAAATGCGTGGCTGGAAGGCCAAAATTGCCGAACGAGTTTTGGTGGTTGGACGGATATGCGCGCCCCCTCAAAATCCAAGCGGCGCGCAGTTCAGCGGCGCCAAAACAGAGAATAAAGATTAGGCGCGTTGTCCCAGAGCATCTGGCGCCAATATTTGTCGGGTCCAGCGACAAAAAAACGTTCGGAGTGTGTGTGTGTGCGGACGATGAGGCTGCCGACGATTAGACATATTAGTTATTCGCACAGCTCAGACCGGTGACGACAATGGTGTCGTATCGCGACCCTCCCGCAAAACCCAAACACTCAAACACCCAACCCACACCCGACCCGAGAGGGAGATCGCCTCGCGGTACCTCACTTTCAACCTCACAGGCACCTCACTCACCAATTGTGTCACTGCCGCCTAACGACTGTAAGGGGTCGGGTCCCGCTGTTCAAAAGAGGGAATATGCAAGGAGTGTAACTGGTCAGAAGCACATAGCGAGGACGAGAGCCAATGGCTGGCAACGGGCGTTCAATCCACTGTCGAGTTGGAACGAGGTGGTGAAGATGGTGAATCAAAAAAAGAACGGCCCCGAGGTCCGCGATTTTGGGGCAGAAGCAGACGTGAGCACCCGTGAGCAAAGCCAGGGCCACCCTTCTTCGCTACGGTGATTGGGAGATCGCTGTTTCGCCCAGAGCTGAGCTTTAGCGGGTGCACGGACTCATAGCAGCTCTCGCTTGTTTGGTTTCAACGGAGATGGATATCCACGAGATCTCCAGCAAAGAAGCTAGAAAAGACAGGGCCGTGGGTGGGTTGTGATCTCGGATATGGTGACAAAAGGGGGGTCAGAAAGGGGAAGAAGACCAGATGAATTGGGCTTCCATTGCCTTATAATACTCCATACCGACCGAAGCTGTCAGCCTGCCTTGTACCTCCATGCAATGCAGCTTCGACCCAACAAGCAGACAGTCAACGGGTCGGTCGGGCGGATGGTTTTTGATTTCAGGATGCCAGTTGCTAATTACAGACAGGCCAGTAGCACGAGCAAGAAGCTGAAGAATAGCTTCGAGGTGCAGCATGCGGCTGTGCAACATCCAGCTTGGAACCTGGCAGATATATACGAACGGATAGAGCTCCGTCATCTGAAGCTCCGGCCATCAAGCTTGATGCTTGTTCCCGTGCCCTGATTTGCTCTGTTTGCGCGGACGAGCAGAGCGCCAGACAAACAGACAACACAATGGACACAATGCACAAAATGAGCAAAGTGGAAGGGGCTGGTGAGCGCCCAACTTGCATCATAAAGTCGGGAGGCTGGGCCACTGAGGCTTGAGAGGGATGGAAGCTTGGAAAAGGCACAAGCTCACATACATAATAAGGAGGAGGGGCTCTGAGCTGGCAGTACATAAAGTGTGGGTGACGAAACATCAGAGATCTCTGCACCAATCAGAGGCCGGCGTCAGAGCCCCAACGATCCCAATAGGGCGGTACTGAGCAGGGTTGCCCACACCATCTTCATCGCAACCCTGGCCTTGGAACGCGCATCTCGAAGCCAGGCATTGCTTGTATCGCAGTCCATCGATCTGCTGCTCCATCTGGTTGTTCTCGAAGCTATTTCTGTGCATCATATGTAGTGTCGTCCTTTGAGCCTCATCGAAAACCAAGACGTCAATGTTCCTCCCATATTCCTCAAGCGCCTCATCTCTTCTATTTCAACAGCTCAACAAGAATACGCAGACCGCTGATTTCCCCTTTTATTGCCGAGAGCTGGCCGGCGGGGCATCCCGCTGTGTGGAGGCTCGGAAGGACGGCTCGGCCCCGGGAGATGGCAGATGAAGGGGTGATGGTGGGGCCGCCAATCGGGGCTCTGTTGATGGCTTCTAGTGTACACACATTAAGAAAATAAGCTCACGCGATGAGTTAAACCTCCCACCAGCTACGCAATAATAAACTGCAACGGTCTTTCTGTAAGCGCTGTCAAACCCTCCGCGGCCGTTGAATCTCATCGGGAATGAGATATCGAGTACCACTAGTGTCCGAAACACCGGCTTTCGGGCAAAGAAAATGATCATCAGTGACATGTGAGGTAAGAAACCCCGGGCATGTCACGGTTTCAGATGAGGGCGAATGCCTATTTCGGCGACATCAACTTTTTTCGACTCTGGAGCCCCACTGTTGATGAGATGCTTCTCGGACACTTGGCCCACCATAAGCTTGTTGTAGCTCGGTATCGGTTTGTTTTGTTTCGGTCAAAACTGAAGCCATTCCCAACGTGCTAGAAGGACCACCGCCATCAATCTACATCATCATTGCACACCAAAGATAGGTAATCATATCATGTTGTCGAAGACAAGAAGTCTGGGGTCACACTCTTTGAGCAAACACTCTATCTTATGAATCATTGCTAACCATGGCTACAGGTATCTATCTCCTTTCGCTTTTACTTCCACTCATGATGACAGGGTGATGCGCAAAAATGATATCTCCCTGCGACGACAGTGCCTCACGATGTGTGCGCCGCATACCTACCTACCTACTCCCCAATGTCAAGTTGCTATCAACAGCCACATTCAAACTCACACCACCGCAACAGCTGATTCCCTCCGCTCCGGAAAGACACGATGTAATGGGCCGCAGGTTCAGAAAAAAGTGATGCCTCTCAAATACAAATCTTGATGAGATTTTTCTCTTTTCAACATTCTCAGCGAGCTACTGTCTTCAAGCTTTCTATTATTCATCCACCACTTTTCCTTTCTGTCGCCGATACTCTCACCCGACGCTGTTGAACAGGGCACTCACACCTAGCGTGAAGAGTTTCACATCGCCGCGCCTGTCCATGGACGCAAGAGAGCGGCCGAAAGTTCTTGCTGAAGAAGTGTTTCAGATAACCGACTGGAAGCCGTCGCTTTCTCGGAATTAGCCGCAGATGGCGAGAGTATCACCAGGATCGGAGAATTGCTTTCGCCCAGGCAGGCTCGAGTACCAAGGTTCTCACTTCCACAAAGGGGTCTGTCCGTCCCGGGAAGGATCACACGCTTTACCAGGAAGGATTGGATCACGGATATTTCATGCACCCATTGGGGGACTGGTCGCCGAACTCGACCAAACAATCTATCACTTGGATATGAAGCCATACCTACACTACTCCATACTTGAGCAAGGACATCGCGATGGCCATGCGGGTGGCAAGATTGACATGTTCAAGGAACCTGGGGACGATGCAACCTCTTATTGAAGCTTGATATCTATCTTACCGACAAGAGTTTTCTTCATTGTGTTCTGTTTCGTCAAACGTTTTGGCCGGTGTGGTGTGAATGCGCCGGTGTGGCGTTGTCTACCCAGCACCATGACATTGGCACCTCTTGGGTTGGGGTGATCAGGCAAGCCCATTCTCACCGTCCCATTGAGCAATGCAATCAGGATTTGAGACCGGCATCTGGCCTTCAATCGATCCTGGATGTTCGTTACCTCTCGAGTTCATCTCTCTTTTTTCTTAATACAAACCATTTGAACTCTTCATACACGCGAGTTTGTGAGCTCTTGTTGATGTAATGCTCTGAATTTGCCCTCTGGCAACTTCGCCAATCATCGCCCTGCTCGAACATGTCGCAAAACAACATCTCGACAATAGCAACCAGCTTTTCCGTCCACCCAGTGGGGCCTTACCCTTACAGCGGACTACAGATCCTTGGTCTCTTTCTTCTAGGATTCTTCCCACTTCTTTCGATCACGGCCTGCATTTTGCGAGTATGGAGCCGGCGGCTATGTCAGGGCCTAGGACTTGGTGAGTGCTTGGTCGTCTTGAATTGAGTGGGTACCTACTTGATAACTAATCGTATTCGTAGATGATTATTTGATATTTGTGTCCACCGTGAGTGATCTTGCTGGGAGATGCCGACGCGTTATATGCTAAGTTTTCCACATAGGGCTTCGCAGTTCCCCAGGGTGTGTTTGCAGCGCTTTGTGAGTCCTTGATGCCCTTTTAGGAGTGGCCGATTCAGAAGCTCATAGTGGTATCTAGACATGCGAGCTGGCTACTGGGGCATTCACGACGTCGACATCCCCCCTCATCCTGCAAACCAGGGCCTGTTCTTTGCCTATCTCAACCGCGTTTTCTACAGCCCTCTTCTTGCTCTGGTCAAGATATCCGCATTGCTGTTTCTCCTCAGGCTGGGCGGGACCAAACACTTTGTCCACCTCTCTTGTCGAGCTCTGATCTTGTTCAACATCCTCCAGGTGTGCGCCTTCCTTCCAGCAACGATTTTCAACTGCACCCCTGTCGAATATGTGTGGACGAAACCAGCTGGGTCAGGAAAATGCTTCAACTCGGGCCCGTTCGCAGTGGCGCTAGCCTCAACCAACATCCTCACCGATATCCTGACACTCTTAGTTCCGTTCATTGCCTTTAAAGACCTGAGGCTCGGATGGAGAATACGTGCGGCACTCCTGACCGTCTTCGCTCTGGGCGCTGTGTAAGATAGGAAGCGCTCTCCCAGACATTTGAAATGAATGCTAATGTCAGTTCGCAGCGTCACCTGCATCAGCACCGTACGCCTCTACTCTGTCCTCCGCGTCTGGTATCTCAAACCGCCCGACAGCCATTACACCATTGGCTACACGACCAACACAATCGAGGTGAACCTGGCAATTGTTACGGCAACAATACCGGCGCTGTGGCCGCTCGCGCGCGTGTGGTTCCCAGATGTGTTCGAGTCGATGGGGATCAATCGGCCCTATCTGTATCCGGACATTGAGGTTCAGGTCCGTGCCAGCGTGAGCCAGCAAATAACATCGCCTGCTCTCCGTGCGAAGACACTGTGGCTTCCACGACGGCCGCGCACGCCCAGCTACATTAGGGGACCTACTTCTCCACCTACCGCCCCGGGGGATCGGGTGGGAAGCACCAGGAACAGGGGACTCACGGACTGGCAGAGACAGAAGGCGGCAGTGGTGGAGCGAGATGAGGAGGACGACTATCACGGCATTATCCGACGGACAAACACGAGCGCTGAACCGCCCGTCGAGGAACAAGACGACGAGGATTTCCTGATCATTCAAAAGACAGAACCGAGCGGATGAGGGGCGCATCTCTTGTATTGCAAACACAACATCTACCGGGGGGGCGATGGGCAACTTTGGGTTATTTTACTGATACCCATCTGGGAATCTGGGAATCTGGGAATCTGGGAATCTGGGAATCTGGGAATTTTATGTGGAGGCTTTATAACGGGCAGCCATGGCGTTGGATAAGGGTTAGGTTTGGATAGGTATATGGACGTTGGCGTTGGACGATCTGGATTGGATCAGGTAAGGAGGGTAAGGACCTAGGTAAGCATGGCATTTTTGGATTTTCGGATGGGATTTTCAGACAGGTACACTTTGCCCACAGACGGGGGGCAGGTCACATCATGTTGGCCACACTTTCCTTCCTGTTGGGTCATTTTCTTTTTTTTCTTGCTTGGGATCTTGGGGTTTTCCTCCCTGCAGCACGATGTATGTCAACCCTGCATTTATGTTGCCATATCTGGGGATTTACGTATGCAGCATGCACCCTTTTGAATGTCGTGACTGGGGATCGGGTGGGTTTTTTTGACAAGGCGGGAAATTTTTGCTTTTTTGCTTGCTGCGCCCCTTGTGGGTGGACAGATGCTGCGGTACAGGATCGAGACTTGATGGACAGTGAATGTGTCTTTGAATGACCTCGGGTGAATGTGCCGACTATCTGGTAGGGGCTATTACTACTCCGTACTGAGCTAAATCCTATTAGCCATCCTAAAAGGCAATATCAAGCATCTTTTGGGGTCTTTCTTTCAAACAATCTCTATTATTTTGTCCACAGCGTTGGCTTTTGAGTTGTTGTGGCTAGAGGCTAGCGCTGCATGTCTCTGGTTTGCTTTTGTTGAACGAAATCGGATGTTTTCATGAGATGCAAGCGTGTCGGAAGAGCGTGGTTGTTAGCACCAAGCGGGGAATAAAAAAACCTCTTTTCTGTTTGATTCCAAACGCATCACTATCACAGTCAGTCGAATGTGGTGATGGATCGTCTCCCATGAGGCTGGACGCCCGGACAAGACGACGTTGATGTGGATGCTCATCGGACCCGCTACCCGGCAGTCGACCCCGGGCCAAGAAAGTAAGCCCCACAAGGCTTGTGGCTGATAAAAATGATGATTGGATAATGAGGGCATAAGGGTGGAGTCGAAACTGGGGGTGATTGCTTCTTCCAACTTCAGGTTGCTCCCTTTCCAAACGGGCAACGACAACCTCCCTCGGCGGGATGGAACAAGTTGAAGCAACACTTGTCAGCTCTTCTTTGCCTTTGACCATCTCCCTTTTTTCTCACTGCCTTTCCCTTCTCCTGCGGCTACTATTTTCATGATATCTGACAGAGGAGTTGTTGCTCGCTCAAACAGCAAACGGACCGTGGCCGCGAAGACAACACCCGCCACGGCAGTTCCAAACTTGGCTGCGGCCCATCGATGATGCTTCGATTGGCGACAGCTGTCTCGCAGCCGAGGCGCATCAACGGCAACGGCAGCTGGGCTAGGCTCTGCTTGCGCAATGACTGATCACATATCCGATCCGCTTCGTAGTGAGGCAATGCGCGGGCTGGCCACCATGTCTCGGTCCTTCGGCCAGTCGTGGCAGTGGCACTGGTACTGGCACTGGCACTCTGCTTTTCCAGATTTTTTTTACAGTAGTCCTATGCTGGAGACGTCGAGACAGTTCTCGTAGTATGGGCAGTTGCCACCAGCGCCGTTGGACTCCGTGGGTGGTTTGATGGAGTCGAGCTGGGACAAGACATGCCCATTTACACAAACACCACTCGGAAATCAGACAGGTGATATCTCCAGCTAGCCGTTTGTGAGGGCTTCTTCCTGACGAACAAATCGGACGAGAAGAAACCATCTTCTCGGGGTATCAGCCTCGGCCCGGCACCTTTCATCACAAAGTGTTGTGGTGTTTTCTGGCGGGCCGTTGCTTGTTTTCCTTTTCCCTCCTGTCTCTCTCCCCGGAGCCCGATACGTCATCTGATTGCAGCCGTCTAGGCGGAGGACGCGAGCCTGTTGCATTCCGCTCGGACCCAGCAGTAAGGGTCCATATCCCCTATATCATACCTTACCTCCGCATTGCTGTGTTGACCTCACCCCTTCATTCCTTGTCACCACACCCTCTTTTCCTCCCTCACTTTTGTTTATGTTAGGGCTCTTTCAGGGAGTGTGGCGTCTTAGAGGCTGCACTCACTAGGCTGAGTTCGAATCTTGGAGCTGCAACGGCTCATTCCTGTCATATATGGCTGGCCCCCTTCTCCACTCGTTCGATTACAAGGCTATCCCCAACTCCAAGTTTTGCCTCCTTCGCCAGCCGTTTCTGAAAGCATCACGTTCCCTTACAAATTCTGCTCGGCGCACCCTCAGATCACTTTCCACACGTGTGGTACGACGGCCCAAGATGGACTGTCATGCAGACACCACCGCTCTTTTACACACGGCTCCAAAGCACCAGATGACAGCGAACTACTCTCGGCCCCGCACAGATTCTGTCAACGTCTGCCCCCACGATGCCGCTCTGGAAGGTCGGGATTCCCTTGGGTCTGATGGTTCTGTTCCAGGGATGATAGAAGATCACGACTCGGTCGTCTCGGCGGACGACGACTACCAGGATGGGATTCCAGGAACTCGGCCTGGGTTGTGGGATCCATTATGGTATTTCGGACGGCGCGGCCGGGAGAGAACGGAGCACTGCCGTCCTATCAGTCCCACCGACAGATCGAGAAGGCAAGGATATGCCCAGTGCTCCGTGAAGATTCAAGAAGATCGACCGACTACGCGCGGCCGGGCATCCAGCTCCGACAGCCAGAACGAGGCCTTTCCTTGGCCCATTGTTGAACCCTGTGCGGAACAACAACGGCCTCATACCGCAAAATCTGTGTCATCGAGACCGTCTTATTCACTTTTCCCTCTTGCAGCACCCCAAAGACGACCTCCGGTTCCTCCGTTACGCGTTTCGTCCCTTCCACGACAGCCTGGTTCGGGTACAGCATCGCCTTGTTCGTCTTTACCAAACAGCCGACGGCCCAGCATGGACACCAGAATGCATTCTTCCAACTTTCAGATTTCGCCACCCATTAGTCGGCCTGGCTCATCGAATGCGATGACACCGACGTTGGCACAATATGGTTCTACGGCAGCCAGCTCAACAGCTTCGATTCCACTGCTCTATCATATGCCAGTACCTCCATCTACCTTTGAAGCGTCACCACCGATATCTCCTTTGGACAAGACCCTTCCCGACCCACCAAATTGGAGGCAGTCTATCAGCAAGCGTCCTTCTATCGCTAGCCTCCGGAAGTTGTCTCTGTCCAAGTTCTCGACTCGCTCATCACCCACCTTGGCGGACTTGGTCAAGTCTCATTCTCGATCTCCAACGGACGACATCCCTCCCACCCCAAGCCTGCCACAGCCACCCAGCACCTCGGCCTCCAACCAGAAATTCTTCTCCGACTTACACACCCGCCCTTTACCTCCCCTCCCCAAACCCACCGACTTTTTAGAACAAGCCCCACCGCCACCACCAAATATCTCCGTCTTTGAGATCGACTCCGAC
Source organism: Cercophora samala (assembly GCA_030512305.1). Taxonomy (NCBI): domain Eukaryota; kingdom Fungi; phylum Ascomycota; class Sordariomycetes; order Sordariales; family Lasiosphaeriaceae; genus Cercophora; species Cercophora samala. The sequence goes on from JAULSY010000112.1 coordinate 38,286, forward strand.
TCGGACGAGGACGACTCAGATTCAGACGATGATATCGACCCGACGTCCACCGACTCTGGGAGAAGGAAGAAGAAGCGGAGTTTTGCCAAGAGGTTGATGAGAGGGTTTGTACCACACAACAGAAAGGGGAGGAGCGCGAGTGAAGGTGGCCCTTTGACCTCTCCAGCTGCTGCCGAGCCTGAATCAACATTATCACCTCAAGGGGCGGCGCCTACGGGGAGGAGGAGGGCCGGGACAGTAGGGAGTAACGCTGAACCCCTGCATCATCAAGAGAAACTAGGGAAGCCCTGGATGAGAAGGCAGAAGAGCGGGGAGGTGATGAGCTGGGGCAGGTTTTTGAGTGGGAAGAGGGGGTCTACTTGATCAACTACTTTGAGAGAACATCAAAAGATATTTGGCTCCAAAAAAGATATATGGGATTGGGTACTGATGGCTGGGTTATGACGACAAAAAGGGTTATGATGAATACGACACACACACACACACAAACACACACAAGACACACAAGTTATATATGTACACTTTATACATTCACACTTACACACACAAACACATTCACTCACTTCAATTGTGGTTTTCTTTTTTTTTTACAAAATTTCACTCATTTTGAGAATTTTCCTATATAACAACAAAAGCTTTTGCTTTTCTACACACATTCGTTCATTTTGTATAGATATTTCTCTTTTTTTTTTCTAGTGTTCAAAAAATGGAAACTGAAAGTGTGGCGGCGATTTGTCTATCATTTCACTGTGTCCAGTGTGTCATTCTCTTTTTTGTTGTGGTAACTCACTGTGTTGTGGTAACTCACTGTGTGTGTCAGTCTTTAGCCACAGCCGCCCACTTGTACTCGGTGGGGCCAACTGTTTTCTTTTACAAGCGATTGTGTATGTACATTTTACCCTAAAAGGGAAAATTGTTTTTGTTTGGTGTCGGTCTTTACTTGATGTTGTTTTCGTTGCCATGTGGGGATTGTTTTGTTGGTTTTTTTTTGTAACTGTTTACACATGTGGGAAAAACAAAATTTGGTCTGGTCGCGTTGGTATGCTCATGCCTATTACAACCCTCCAGGATAATAAACGCTAGACCGGTACTTGCCAAGGCCACACAACAAGGGGGCTACCGGGGGGAACCCTCCCAATAAAACCAGGCTTGAGGCTGGGAAGTTGGCTAGTATTCTGTAAGGGTAGCCGAGGCCAGGCCAAGCCCTGGTGTCGTCACTTAACAGAGGATATTGGCCTGAGCGTTGAAGGCGGTGGAAATGCAAGACCAGGTATACTCCTATAGAAATTACTAGAAGAGTGACCTCGTGTGACACCCTCGTAAGTGGCTTTCCCCCCCTTGCTATCACCCTGGTTGAGGCCCTGGAAAGTCACGAGAAATAACGTTTGTGACCCTGGAGCATTGTAGGTAGGTACATACCTCATGGCATCTGGAAGATGGGTTGAGAAGGATGAGGAGGGGTGGTGGTGATTCAAGGGATGGAATGCTGAGTGAGGGGTTGAAGATGGGAGGGGGGTGTGGATACCGGGACTTACACTCGCGCGAGAGAGAGGATCATCGATCGGGGTTCCCGGGTTATCAATCGGTTAAAACCGAACTACCTTACTTACACTACGGAAAAGGGATGGAGTATGTTCTGTGGGGAAGCTGAGTTTGCTTTTCAGCTTGGTAGATGAGTTTAGGGAGGGGGTTTCTTCAAGGCGGTCTCTAAGCAAGAGGGGGGGGGGGGACTTATGTGTTTTGGGAGTCGGTAGGGCGGGGGGGTCATCTTTAAAGGGCATGATCTAGGGAAAGTTGGGGGGAAAGGGTTGCTTGTGGGTGGATCAAACATGTTCTCCTTCAGACGGGTCTTGAGTTTTTGGGTATACAAGGGAGGGGGGGAAACATTTATGTTTTCTTCAAAAGGTCTTTTTTTTGGAGTTTGGGACTGAGGAGAAAATGCAGGGTTGGGGTTTCGGGCAGGGAGAATGATTCTTCAGTCATGGTTGGGGTTTTGGGATGGGACACTTTAGGGGCGCACCCCCCAGATCTTAGGGGCGCATCCCCCCCCCCATGGGGGTTAGGGTTCTGAGTGGTCATAACAGACATCGCCGGCAACGAACAGCAAACAACACCACCACTTTCAAGGACAATATAACTATCAAAATATTAAATTTGCACCGTATTCCTATATAAAGTAATATATAGGAAAATGCTATTACAATTAGACTAGTCCATTACTGGTTTTTTAACGTTTTTCACGACCGCTTTGCTATGCGCCGAAGACAACGACCAACACCACCTGCACCTACACTGTGGAAAGCCACCTACACCTTGGAAAGCCACCCATACCGTGGAAAGGCACTTAATCGTGGAAGGCCACTTGGCCGTGAAAAATCACGAATTTAAGCTTAAAAGTCGTATTTCTAGTAATTAGTAATTAGCAAAGGCGTGGGCAAAGGCAGGGCGTTGGGAGCTGTTGATTGATGTGGCCAAAGTTGGTTTTTTGCACCTATAACCCTAACCCTCACAGGGGGGTGCGCCCCTAAGATATTGGGGGTGCGCCCCTAAAGTGTCCCTTTGGGATTTGAGTAAGGGATGAACTTTGACCCCCCCCCCCCGCCGCAAGTTTCTACTTTTGCCACGAAGAAAATATTCCCCTTACGTACTGCGACCTTTCGGAGGAGGTGTTCCTTCGTTGGGAATGTCTTCTTGAGGCGGGGAAAGGGAAGTATGAGGTATGAAGAGGCAAAAGATGCGGCAAATGCGCAAGGGAAGGAAGTGACTGGAAAAGCCAGGGGCAATCAAAAAGTACTGGGAGGAAGGAATGGTCAAGTGTGTTTTTGGAAATGGGTAGAATTATGCATAGATACTTCAAATGTTCATTAAGCCTTCAAAGAATATTATGTAGAAAATCATCGCTCTAGGCTTACATGCTCGAGATATATGTGCTTCGTAGCTCAAGGCTACTTATTGGCTCCAACTTATAAAAACCGTTGGACTGGACATCAAATCACATACAGCTGGTACATACAACATTGTGCGAATCAAGGTAAAGATTAAAGCTGCTATCAAAGTCGCTCCCAAGCAATGTAAAACTATTTCCAATCATGCCCACCCCATATCCATATCCATATTTTGAGAGTCCAATTTCCCAGCCCAACAGTCCGTCCGCCATCTCTATCCATCCATCTTCACATCCTCCCCAACCCCATCCACCTGCCCACCGACCTCTCCAATAACCTCCACCTTGTCCCCCTCAAACATCGCCTTCCTAAACCACCTCCCCGCCGCCGCGTCCCTCACCCTCTGCTCCCCATCCAGCCTCTCCTTCGCCCCCCTCGTCAGCTCCCGAATCTCATACTTGGCCATCTTGCTCAAGATATCCCTCCACGCCCTATGCGACGGACACTTCTTCCTCGTGCACATGCCCCCCTTGAAATTCCCGCTCGCCGCATCCTCCCCCTTGAGCCACTTTGCCTGCTCCTCCTCGTCCATGTCGTCCATCTTTCCACTCTTGAAGATTTTAGCCGCAGCGTCAGTCTGGAGAAAGAGAGAAAACTGGTACGATGCCCCGATGTGGTCCAGGCGGACGTCATAGCCGCAGACGTCTTTGTTGTAAGGGGTGGAAGGCGACGAGATGGCGGCGTCTCTGCGCTCGATGGCGATGTCGATGAGCTCGAGCATCTTTTTGTTGAGGATCATCTCCTCGCCTAGTTGTTTCCGTTCCGCGACCGAGGCGGAGAGGAAGTTTTCTTGTTCTGGGGTGAGGAGGTTGGGCGGGGGGTTGGTCCAGAAGTCTGCGGGGATGGATATGGGTGGTTGGCCGGGGATGATGGTGAGGGAGGAGGATTTTTGCTGCTGGGCTTGTTGGTAGTAGGAGGCGACGACGGGGGAGTCGAGGAGGGAGATGAAGTCCTCTCTTGTGAGGTCGTCTAGGAAGCTGGTCGGCTTGTTGGATTTGGCTCGGGGGGCCTTGGGGATGGTGCAGACGAGGTCGTTCCACCACATTTGGCAGTGGTCGTCTGAGCAGAAGATGGATGGCCGCTCTGGGTCGTCGACTCGGGCGGCGTTCTTGCAGCTTGAGTAGCTGCACATCTTTTTGTAGCGGGTGACATATCCCCGGTCCGGATCGCTGCAGTTGGGACAGATGTATTTCTGGACGAGGTTCTCCCCGGTCCACTTGTCCATGCCGATGCAGTCGCCGTGAAACCAGTCCTCACAGCGGTCACATGCTATCATGAACCTGTGGTTATCAGGTCCGCGACAGAGGCAGTAGGGCCCACTGTCGGATTCGCTCATGCCTCCGGCAGGGTCGCTGCCAACATCTCCTCCATCGAGTGAAGGGGCGCCGGATCCTACACTCTTGGTGGTTTTGCCTGCCTTCTTTCTCGCGCCGCCCATGCTTGTGTTGCCGCCAGGACGTGATCTTTTTGGTGGTTTGATGATGGTCGCCGTTCCCTTCTTCTTCCTGCTTATTGAAGGCTTGGTGGTGTTGGGTTTGGTAGAGTCGCCAGTGACAGATTCTTGATCAAAGCCGTATTCACTGCTCGGGGGTGGGTGCATTGTTTGTGCTTCTTCGGATGACGAAAAATTGGCTTGTGCAGAAAGGTTGGGCAAATCTGCGGCGGGCTGCTCCTCTTCTCGCACTGTCTGTGGACTGTTTGATCTTTCCATTTTTATTGTGGTTTTTCCGTCTGAAGGTGATGGCTGATTGCTATTGTCTGTCGCAGCTTCTGGGTCAAGGGTGAAGAAAGACGTTGAGAACGCCATCGTTTACTTCACCCGTGGGATATCGGGGCGGGGCGTAGCTGTTCTATTGGTGACTTGATATACATGGCACACTTAAATGTGCCTGTAAAGACATGAAATGAGATGGAACGATCTTTCACTATGTCAAATGTACAGATATAGAAGCATGTTTGGAAGAATTAATTGATGAAAGAAAGAAAGGGATGAACTCGAAGGTGAGTTGTTTAGAAGCATAACAGAGGCTGACAGCTGGGGGCAATTGGCTGTGCTAGTGGCTTATCGAGGCATCTATCAGATTTTATGCATATAACCGAGTGTGGGATAGCCTGTCAGGAGATTTTGGAGCTCTCTGGAGCTTTGACTTGGAGCTTTTATCCGCACTCAGCACAATTGCGGTCACCCCAGAGGTCCCCCCCAGAAAAACCACACAAAATGTCACAACCAGCGATGCGGGCTACGATTAATGCCCTCCCTAGGGCGGCGACACGACAATGCCTACGATCCATGTCCACGGCTAGCAACATGGCTGCCAAAAGACCGACGACGTCCTGCCTTTCGAAATCACAGACGCAAACCTACCAGCCATTGGTTCAACGGAGATTCAAGTTCAAGACGGTGGAGGAAGCAAAAAGTCGCTATCGTTCTGGGGTATGCATCGGTCCTATCCGTTGTGTGTTTTGGGCGGAAGCTAATGTGCGGGGCAACAGCCATTCTCATGGAAGGCCGGCATGCTTTTCCTCATGACAGGCGCTGGTCTCCTGTTTTACTTTGAGAAGGAGAAGGAGCGCATGCAGCGCAAGAGGATAGCAGAGTCAACCAAGGGTGTTGGGAGGCCGAAGGTGGGCGGGCCGTTCAACTTGATCGATCAGAACGGCAACACCGTTACGGATGAGGACTTGAAGGGGCGCTACTCTTTGGTAAGTGTTGGTTGTTCACTGGTATCTTTGACCCTATGCTGAGTGCCGTTATGTTGTAGGTCTACTTTGGATTTACCCACTGTCCCGATATCTGCCCCGAAGAGCTCGACAAGATGGCGAGAATGTTCGATCTGGTGGAGGAGAAGCGCCCTGGGGTGCTGGCACCCGTATTTGTGACATGTGACCCGGCGCGTGACGGACCCAAGGAGTTGAAGGAGTATCTTGCCGAGTTCCATCCCAAGTTCATCGGCCTGACGGGCACGTATGACCAGATCAAGGCCATGTGCAAGGCCTACCGGGTTTATTTCAGCACGCCCACCGAGGTCAAACCGGGCCAGGATTACCTGGTGGACCACAGCATCTACTTCTACCTTATGGACCCCGAGGGAGACTTTGTGGAGGCGCTCGGTAGACAGCACTCCCCCGACCAGGCAGCCAAGATCATCGTGGATCACATGAAGGAGTGGAAGGGACCCTTGAAGACGGCCTAGAAGCATGGGCATGTATGTATAAAGATGTATAACGCCATGTACTATTGATGTATTTTGCAACGACTAAAATGTACAATATCGCCATTCCATACAGGTTTCCCGTGGAGTTGATGGTCCTGTTGGTGAGTAGGTGGTAGGATGCAGACAGGGGGGTTAGAAAGCACGTTTGGATTAACGTTCAACAGCTCTCCAATCTGACAACTATTTTTGTCTTTCAGATCATGTACAGTACATATGTACACAATCCAACCTATATAATCTCACTGGTTGTTGGTCGGCTCTTGGCAATGAGTTTCCATTCCCTCGGGCCTGAATTGCATCATTGGGCTATGCCAAATAGCTGAGCTCGAAACGGGACCGCATTGCTTGCTTGCAGACAGCTACGTCATGGTCAAGCACGGGCCATTCGGCGATTGGTGGGGTGGAGGACCCTGTGCCTGATTCCTCTCGTCCTTTTCTCCACTGAATCCCGACTTTTGTCGCCGGAACGCCGTCTTTTTTCATTGCGCAACAGGCTACCTGCCGGTTTGAGCACGATACCGTCTGAGTTAACTTGAGCCCTCTCCCCCTTTCACGTGCCCATATCCTTTGCTTCTCAAACAACGCAACCTGGACTCATCAAGAGCTTCGACACCGTCCAGTCTCTTTGTGAAGCAAGCGTGGACACTACCCCACGTATTCCACCACACTTTCTTATCTTGACTAGGACAATATCCAATCATACGATACGGATTTGGCTGAGAAGCGATACCGGTCACTGGGACACTTACTCAACCGACGCAAGCGCCAACCCCATCTACCGGGTCCTCTCCTACTACAACTCCTCCTTAACCGTTGCCCAAGGGTAACATTCTACACCTCTCCGCGAATGCTCTCGGGAACCGTCACTCCGGCTTTCAAAGTATTCTGCTCGGGTGTTGCCGGTCCGTGGTGTTGACAACGCCCTCAACATGTCCGCACCCTCTCCAGCTCCCTCGGCTCAGCCGCTGCGTTCGGCTCTTAAAAACGACAATGATGGTGAAGGTTCCAAAACCCCGCCGCTGAGCGCACTGGCCAAAGGTCTGTCACTCACCTCATTGTTGCCTGTCACTTGTTCTTCGTAGCTCTGCTTGTTTTCTTTGTTCTTTGTCACCCGTGATCAAATGTTGACACCTCACAGCTGTTCACATTGCTGAACCTGAGTCATCGCCTCACGATGAAGCCTCAGTCAAGAAGCAGTTCCCTGCAGGTGTTGCCAGGAGGCTGAGTGGACGTCCTGCTGTGTCTGCCACGCCATCCAGGTCCTCAACTCTCAGTCAGACTCCGAGCATCGACGTCACCGGCGAACCCGAGCTCACTGCTTCTCCGGCGCCCATCGAAGAACCCCAGAACAGCGGCGTCGCCTCCTACCATCGCCATAGAATTGATCGCGTGAGTGAGAAGTTGGTATCTCAGGTGGCTGAATGGCTCCACCGGGAGAAAGCCAAGAAGGAGTCCAGAAAGACTCGGAAGCATTCTTCGCGCCGCAAGTCACCTTCCGAAACGCCTGAACCTGGTCGTTCTCGAGCTGATTCTATCGAGTCTGATTCGAGTGAAGTGTCTCTTGATCGACTCCAGAGTATCATTGACGATAGTATGTCGGCTTTGGGTCTGGGATCCGCCCCTCTACTGGGCCATCGCTTGAGCAAGAAGCACCGCAAGAGGTCCAGTAGGAGCCTCAGGGGCGCGGCATCTTCGGACACGGAGTTCTTTGATGGCGATGTTGTGGTTCCCAGCTGTGATGCGGCGCTCGACAACTCCAAGACCATGAGCTACACCGGGGGCAAGGCCGGCGCCGACGACAACGCTTCTATCTCTAGTCGCAGGGAGGAGAAGGAGAAGCATGCCTGGCTCGTTTTCAAGAATGAAATCATTCGTTTGGCGCATACGTTGAGGCTCAAAGGGTGGAGGAGGGTGCCCCTCGACAGCGGAGAGCAAATCTCAGTTGAACGTCTCAGCGGCGCATTGACCAACGCTGTTTATGTGGTCTCACCACCCCCTGAATCGGCATTGCTTCCTTCTGAGAGCAAGAAAATCCCGGGCAAAGTGCTGTTGAGAATCTATGGTCCCCAGGTGGAGCACCTCATCGACCGTGAAAACGAGTTGAGCGTGCTTAGAAGGCTGGCCAGGAAGAAGATTGGCCCTCGGCTGCTCGGCACTTTCTTGAATGGTCGTTTTGAACAGTATCTCAATGCTGCTGCGCTCACTTCGCAGAGCATGCGGGAGCCCGAGACCTCGAGACAGATTGCTAAGCGCATGAGGGAGCTTCATGACGGTGTGGAGCTGCTAGAGGAAGAAAAGGACCTTGGCCCCAGTGTCTGGAGGAACTGGGATAAGTGGCTTGCCCAAGTCGAGAAGACTGTCTTGTTCCTCGACAAGCAATACCATGACGGGCCGAACGACCTGTCTCGTGGCTCAAGCGACAGCTGGAAGAAGAAAGGTTATGTTTGCGGAGTGGAATGGCCGGTCTTCAAGGAGCTGGTTCGAAAGTACCGCGAGTTTCTTGACGGCCAGTATGGCGACCCGAAGAAGATCAGAGAGAAGCTTGTCTTTGCACACAACGATGTAAGTTGGTTGCCCCAAAGGTATTTGCCTATAGTTACTGATATTTGGTGCGCAGACTCAATATGGCAACATTCTTCGTGTCCGTCCAGACGATCAAAAGTCGCCTCTTCTCCAGCCCGCCAATGAGCACAAGCAATTGGTTGTCATCGACTTTGAGTATGCCGGCGCCAACATTCCAGGTCTTGAGTTTGCCAACCATTTTTCTGAGTGGACATATGACTACCATGACGCGCGGTATCCCCATGTTTGCGATACCACCAAGTATCCCAACGTCGATCAGCAGCGTCGGTTTATCAGGGCTTATGTCGATCACAGACCTAGGTTCCCGTACATCGACTCTGGCAAAAACACTCCCGTCACGACACCTACAGGGACTGGAGTGGGACCTTCGATCCACACGGCGGGATCCACAAGCTCAATTGCTGACTTTATGCTTGATGCCCGTGTTCCAGCCGGTGGGTGGAAGGAGGAGGAGAGAATGAGGGAAGCGGCGACGGAGAAGCGAGTCAAGGAGTTGATGGAGGAGACCAAACTCTGGCGCACAGCCAACAGTGCTCAGTGGGTTGCCTGGGGTCTCGTCCAGGCTAAGATTCCTGGCTTGAAGGTTTCTCCAGATGGCGAGGCGGAGGATGTGACTCCAACCGAGGAGGATGAAGCTGAGGATGACTCTGAGGCGTTCGACTATCTTGGATACACACAGTCGAGAGCGTACTTTTTCCTGGGTGACTGTGTCCAACTTGGCTTGATCAAGTTGGAGGACCTGCCCGAGGGGACCAGGGGACGTGTGAAGGTCGTTGAGATCTGAATGACATGAGAAGGGGGTTGTTGTATTAACTATCTTCAGCCATTGGGTGTGTTTTGGGGGTTTGGCCGGTCAAGGGGTTTTTAGGGGCGGATTACCTAGATTTCTATACCTATGATACCAGTGCTTCGTAGTGATACCAATACTATCAGTTCAACCTGTTCACAATCCACATTCTAGTTGATGAGAGACTGTCTCGTGGCACCTATCACTGTTATCAGTTGATGCCAGGCCCATGTGATCAACGATAGCGGTGACAGCGCCAAGACCTGCAGGCCAAAGAGGTTCTCTTTCCAGGGGTCCCGCCGCTAGCCGGAGCTTCTTCTCCCTTACAACCAACGCGCTGGCTTACAGTCAGCGATGCGCATAACGAAATTGATCATCTGAAGACACAAACTACACATCGATTCGGTTTCCAAAGACACCGGCAAAAGATGGGCCTGAAAACCACCACCCTCATCGGCAGCGTCCTTGCCACGCTCGCCGCCCACCACCTGCACCCCGCGAACGCGGCGCAACCCCGAGCCGCGGAGCCGATCCCCGCCCCGATGCGAGACCTCGTCTGGGGGAAGCTCAACTTCTTGCACACGACCGACACGCACGGGTGGCACGCGGGCCACCTCCTAGAACCGCAGTATTCCGCCGACTGGGGGGACTACGTCTCGTTCGCGGAGCACATGCGCAAAAAGGCGGACGACCTGGGCGTCGACCTGCTGCTGGTCGACACGGGGGACCGGGTGGAGGGGAACGGGCTGTACGACGCCAGCGATCCCAAGGGGGAGTACTACTATGACATATACAAGGAGCAGGAGGTGGATGTGATTTGCACGGGGAACCACGAGCTGTACATTGCCGGCACGGCGGAGAGGGAGAGGGAGAGGACGGTGGAGAATTTCAGGGGGAGGTATGTGGCTAGTAACTTGGATTATGTGCTTCCCGGGGGAGGGGGGAGGGTCCCGCTGGCGCAGAGGTACAGGAGGTTTAGGACCAAGAATCAGGGGTTGGAGGTAGTGGCGATGGGGTTTTTGTTTGATTTTGGGGGGAACGCGAATAATACTGTTGTGCGGCCGGTGAGGGAGGCGGTGAGGGAGGGGTGGTTTCAGAAGGTGGTGAGGGAGGAGGAGAAGCCGGATGTGTTTTTGGTGATTGGGCATGTGGGGGTGCAGATGGACGAGTTTAAGGAGGTGTTTGCGGAGATTAGGAGGTGGAATTGGCACACGCCGATTTTGTTCTTTGGGGGGCATGTGCATGTGAGGGATGCGACTAGTTATGATGGGAGGAGCTTTGCGATGGCGAGCGGGAGGTATTTTGAGACGATTGGGTGGATGAGTGTTGATGGCGCGTTGAAGAAGACGGAGGATCCTCAGGGGGAGAGGGGGTTGTCTTTTCACAGGAGGTATATTGATAACAATCTGTTGGGGCTGTATCATCACAGTGGGCTTAATGCTTCGACTTTCCACACGGAGCATGGCAAGAATGTCACGTCTATTATTGCCAAGGCGAGGAAGGAGCTGGATCTGGATTATACCTTTGGTTGCGCGCCGAAGAACTACTGGATGTCGAGGTCGCCATATCCAGGGCCAGACAGCATTTACACTCTGCTCGAGGAGGAGGTCATCCCGGATATCGCTGTCAACCCAAAACGCAAGGACGTCCCCAGGCTGGTGATTGCCAACACAGGCGCCATAAGATTCGACATCTTCAAGGGAGCCTTCACGAGGGACTCGACCTACATCACCTCCCCCTTCCTCAGCGTTCTCAACTACATCCCCGATGTCCCCTATCATGCCGCCAAGAAAGTCATCAAACTCCTCAATAACGCCGGGAAGATTATGGCTGACGCTCACATGGACAACGAGTTCATGGCCATTCCCGAGCAACTCTTCATCAAGGAGTCCATCATCTACGACACACCTGCCCACCCCTTTTCTGGAGAAGGTGCCCAAAAGCCAATGGGCCAACATAAGCACAAGGAGCCCTTTTTGGTCGAAGGGTACACTACGAGAGATGATATCGGTGATGATGGCGACGATGCTATTCATTCGAGGATCAACTTTTATGTCGTCCCCAACTGCATCCAGAGCGAGCTGTCGTTCCCGGAAGAGGGCGAGCCAGAGACTGTTGATCTGGTGTTCTTTGACTTTATTCAGCCTTGGGTGTTGATGGCGTTGAAGTTTAGCGGGGCGGTGTATACTGACAAGGACGTCAGTCTGTATGTGGAGGGAACGTTTACCGAGCTTTTGGCCGGGTGGATCAAGGAGAACTGGCCGGCGAAGTGTTGATTTTGTTTGTGATGAGTGTAAGGGATATGAATTGCGAGGCGTTTTTCTTTTTCAAGACATTGGAGCACATTTAGTATGGGTTTATGCTTTTTACGTGGTTATGGCATGCTATGGTTTTCGCTGAAGCACACATTGTTCGGAGTCTGTTTGGTTTGCTCACATAATGATTGGTGGTGTGGTATATACAAGTGCACCTAATGAAGATAATACATAGAAAAGAAATTTTGAAAGTCGCTTAACAAGGAAACCCTCATTATTTCCCCCCTTGTGCCCCTGAACGCCAGACATAACCATGAAGATGCCGAAATACAACAATGCCCACAAACCCACCTCACTAACGCCGATTTACTGTAATTGATCCAACAATCTCGCCCTCCTCCTGTCAATCAACTCCTGCTGTACTTCCTCCAATGTAGGCAACTCCCAGACTCTCCCATCTCCTATGTCCCCCGGCAGTGACTCCCACCCAGGCGGAGCTTCCTTATTCCCCGCCTTCTTCAACGCCTCAAACGCCTCCTCCTCCTTGAGCTTCTCATACTCCAACAGCATTTCATCCTCCTCCCCCGGCGCATAACCATAATACCCCGCATCCACATTCCTCCTATTCAGATCCGTCCTCTCCTCCAAAGGCTTCTCGTCCTCGTCCCTCTTCTTCGTGGCCGCCTCAAACAGCTCTTTCACCCCCGGCAGCTCTTTTGCCCTCCCAAAATACCTGTATCCTTTCCCACCACCTTGAATCTCCCTCCCGGCTTCGTCGTACACTTTGCCCCCGCCCCTCATGTAGTTCGGCCCGCCCAGGTTCTTGATCTGCACCTCCCACATGTGCTTCTCCCGCATGAGCTTGTTGATCTCATCGTTCAGGTCGCGGATCTGGTAGTCGGAGAGGGCGATGTCCTGGATGCGGGAGACCTTGCGGGAGATCTCCTTGAGGACCTGGCCGCGCCACTTTTCGCACGAGGGGATGGAGGTCTGCTCGGTGATGGCGCGCGGGCGGCGGGTGCGGCCGGCGTCGATGATGCCGAGGTCGGCGGCTTGGGCTTCGCGGAAGCGGAAGAGCATGGATTGGGCTTTTTCGGAGTTGCGCGCCTGTGGCGAGCGTCAGCGAGCTGCTGTGCAGTAAGTTTTTAAGGGGATATACTGACCATTTTGAAGGGTTGACACTGGCCTGGTTGTTAGTTAAGTGTGGTGCTGTGGGGGAAGTTGAGCAGGCGAGCGCAAAACTGTGCGTTCGCTGATGGTGATGGTGATATTCGAGATGCAGGCGCGCACAGCCTGACATGGAAATTCACAGCCTTATGGATGGAGGTTGGTTTTAGAAGCAGGCTAGCGCGGTTGTGGCGCTACCGCACTGTGGCTCGAGCGCCGTTATGGGGGCTTTGGGGCGGGGGGCATTACCTCATTTTCTGGCGCGTCTTCAGCGCGTTTCTCTCAACTCATCAACCCTTCCTGCGACCTCGACTTCGCATCGCTCTCATTGCGGCCTGTCTTCTCGTCAAATCTGAAGGCATAGCTTTGATATCATCTACCGCCTTCCTTTACTCTTTTTCATGGTTTCCCTTATTATCCAGAGTCGCAGTCGCAATCTTGTTGGCATCTGATCAAGCGACTCCCGTCTCCTGTCAAGCTGCGCACCCCTTACGGTTACCTCTGGCCATGCCTCGACATCATGATGTCCGACAACCGCAGCAACTCTCTCGGTCTGTTTTCATCATTACGGCAAACGGATCTCAGATCTTCGAGACAGACGGAGTCCATGTCAACCTTCATTCTCAAGTTGGCAGAAACATCAAGTGATGTCTTGCGCCAAACGTCATGGTCGACGATGACCACCCCTCCTTCACACATATATCCTGCCATGAAGAAAAATCAGGGACGAGCTAAACCCGACCTTCCGACTCATCCAGCCTTTACTAGAGGGCTTGGGAGAGCATGAATGATCAAGAACGGATATCTGAGCAGCCTTGCACCTACACCATTTTCATTATGGCATACATCACCCCCTCTGCATCTTCCCCTCATATTCCCTTTCGGTTCTCTTGTCAAGAAGCCGAGCCGCCATGACGACAATTAGCAATTTCCAGAGGTGCGCCGGTGTCGACTTTTGAGTTTCTGGAAAGAAGCAATTAGGAGATATGTCAGCGCAGCACCGGTGACGGTTACAAAAGTAGTTTTCAATCGGAGCGGCGAGCAATCATGCTTGGTTTCAAGGCTTGGGTCAAAGGAGAAGAAAAACAAGAGAGGATCTTCCAAGCATCACGCTACTTTCAGTTCACCATTCCCACGTCTGGAGAGCAGCCAGACGCATCAGTCTGCCTACGGAGTCATATTTTCACATTCATCAGAACGGCGGCAACCATCACCATCTTTTCCTTTTTGCCCAAGGCAGGCCACACACTCTTTCACTGATTCCCATCTTTCCTTTTCCACTGCTGGCGAATTCAGGTACCCAGCAATGACTTCATACAGGACCCTGTCGTCCTTGCCCCACCTGGATCCGATCCGTTTCGACCTCGGCGAATTCAGGTACCCGTTGGACAGAAACTATCGCTGCAAAAGGTGCATATCGACCCTCTTTGGTGGACGTGAATTCAGGTAGCGAAAACCAGAGACCGGAAGATCCCCTTCATTCGCTTCAACTCAAGAACTCAAGAGTGTGTCTTGCCCTGGGCAGATGGGCTTGGTGAGAATGGAAGCCTTCAACGTAAATTTCATTCTGTCGACTCTCCTTTTTCCATTTCCTTTCTTCTCACCCCCATTTTTCTTAACCGAAGAATCAATGCATTCTCCGAAACCCCCCAAACCAGAACCAAACGCATGCCTGGTGATGACCAAAGGTATCCAAAAAGCCAAATTTGCAGGCAGCCGACGCTTTTCCACCGTCTCTCTACGGAGCGTGGATTGTCGGGTTGTCAGTGGGAACAGAAGAGAGCTAATCTGAGGGCATTCATACGTTTGGTTTTGTTTGTAATTGTTTGGACAGACAAAGTGTGGGAACTTGAAGCTTCGAGTGAGCTTTGGTGACGTGTGCTTGAATTAGGTAGAGACCATCATGGTCATTCAACGACGGCTTGGGAAGTTCAGGTAGACATACATTATTAGACAGAAATACCGGTGGGAAACGTCGTGGATAGAAGAATAGAAGACACTGTGACCAAATTTCGAGGGCTTTGACTTGGAAGAATATATCACTCGCCTACCTTGTGTATACAACCTGTCAATTGTCTTGAAACGTCTTGTATGTTTAAAAGGCCTGTGATATATTCTTAAAAATCCATCTACCTTCTTTAGTGGTCTATTACTTATCAGGTGTCAAGCAACATTCTTTATTTTCGTAAAACGTAACACAGTAAAACCGGCATACTTGTTGATGTTCATTCCAATATATTTCTCAGACCTAGACTTTGACGCCTCGCCAGTATATCTTTTTTGCATGCTCCAACAACAAAACAAAACCCGAAAACAATCAATCACAAGTTGTACATAAATATTTTTTTATAAAAAAAATAGAAAGCCCTTTGTTGTCATCATCCTCCCGTTACAAAATACTTTCTGTCTCTAACCCCGCCCTAATTGGTCTTCTTGCTCCCGACCTTCTTGCTGTTCTTGTTCTTGTCCGCAGGAGCGCTATACATCCACAAAGCAACAAACGCCACCCACCCGCTCACCGTCGCGCCGATGCCCGCGATCCAAGGCCACGCGCCGCTAATGACAAAGCTGCGGGGCCACTCGTCGTGGGCCATGTGCCGGACCGAGACGGTGTTCTTCTCCTCGACGTTGGTGAGAAAGGGGCGCTTGTAGTTGACCTTGAAGTTGAAGATGCCGTGCTGATCCGGGAGCTTGAACGAGGCCGTGTAGGCCGACGCCTCGGGGGTGGAGTGAGCGGCGTCGAGGGTGAGGGGCAGGCGGTGGAAGGGGGAGAGCATGGAGAACTCGAGCTGGAGGACGTCGTTGGCGGGGAGGGAGAAGGCGGTCCACTTGTCGTAGGCGTATTCCGAGAGGGAGATGGTGTAGGTCTAGTTTTTTTTGGTTTTTTTTGTTAATAAAATAATTGTTATGGTGGGGGGGGGGAAGAGGGGGAACACATACGACATCATTCTTCACCCTGTAGATGTGAGGGTTGCTCTCGTTGACGGCGGCAACCTCGTTGAGGTGGTGCTCGATCCAGTTCACCCTCAAGACACCCAGCTCCTGGAACGCCCAGGCGGAGACACGCTTGGCGAACTCGCGGTTGAAGGTCTTGACGGATTTACCGCCCGGGGCGGCGACCTCGGTGACGAACCACTTGTCTTGGAGCATCTCGGCGGAGCCGAGAAGGACAAAACGGGCGGAGTTGATCGCCTGGAAGGCGGTGACGAGGGAGAGCTGCTGGCCAGCGGCGAAGAGGTCGGCGCCGTCGAGGACTTCGGCTTGCTCCTTGGGGTTGTAGGAGTAGGCGGTCTTGGGGGCGCGGAGGATAGGGGTCAGGTGCTCGCGGGGACCGAGGACAGCGCCGACACTGTGGGGGAGGGCGAGGAGGGCGTCCTTGGGGGCACCAGCGGAGAAGAGAGGGGAGATGTCATTGCGGACTGGGGCCGGTGGGGGGAGGGCGAGGACATCGTGGGTTTCAGCCGCGGAGAGGGTGTCGTAAGAGAAGTGGTCGACTACGAGACCGGTGCGTTCGCTGGGGAGGGTGATGTCGAGCTCGGCGAGGAGGGAGATGAGGGTGTTGGGGGTTGTGGTCTCGGAGGAGAGGGTCTGGAGGATGTTGCCCTTGGCGTTGAGGAAGTTGACGAGGATTTGGGGGGTCAGGTTAGGGCCGAGTCCTGGAGGCGCATGGTGTTAAAAAGGGCATATATTTGGAGGCAAAAGCAGAAGGATAGCATACCCTTTGTCTTGGTCGGGAAGAAGATGACATGATCGTATGCTCGTTCGCCGAGATGGAAGAGAGTGAGAGACTCGCTCTTGGGGGTCTCGTATGTGATTTGGAATCCTCTGCCTATAGTTCGCACCCAATTGATCAGCATTCCAGCTCCCTATCCCATTCCCAAGGAACCTCCTCTGCAAACATACCCTCTAAATCCCCCAGAAACTTGCTATAATTCTCCTTCTCGCCCACATCATCAAAGACAGCCAGCAACCTGTTGCCGGAGGTGCTAACAGCCGACACAAGCGCAGCCCCCCAGCATAGCAGGAAAGCAAATAACGAAAGGAGCGGCGATGTTGACCGTAACATCTTGGGCGATAGAATCGGTCCGTTGTAGCAAAGGGAAAAAAAAATGGCTGTCTATTTTCCCCTTGCTTTCTTGTACCAAGTTGATGCCACGGGCGCGCGCAGCCAAGGTACCACAGCTAATAATCACCAATTCAGCATACGTAGCCTTGCCAAGACCCAACCTATCCCCCCCCTGCTCCAGCTTTTGCCCGTTGACGGCAGACCCACCTTTAAACCTTTCAGACTGCGGGGCCCCTGCTCTGTCTCTTGAATACCCGCAGTTTCACCGTCAACCCAGCCCAGCGCCTCAACCTATCGCAATCAAGTCAATTGAAGCTCCCACCCACCCCAGCAGCAGCAGCAGCTACGAAAGCTCCCACCCCAGCCAGGTCGAGCCCAAACCCCCCCGTATGTTCCAAACGTATACAAACCCATCCAATTGTCTCTAACAACAGGAGGAAGTAGAAGAAAAAAAGACATACAATCCAAAAATGTCCGGCGCAACCCCCCGCTTCTGGGCCACCCCCCTCAAATACTGCCGCTGGGCCGCCCGCGAGCGCCCTTCCCTCTTCTGGTCCTGCGTCATCGCCGGCTTCGGCCCCCTCCACCTCATCGTCGTCCCTCCTGTCCGCCGCGCGCTGGGCGACTATGACGCGCCCCAGATCCCCATGACCTATCCTGGTACATCTCCGCAAAAACTTGCCGATATGCATGCATGTATGACGATAGGATAGGTGTGCTAACACAAGAGACAAAAACAACAGTGCCAACTACGCCGAGGAAGAAGTTGACCGGATACGGGGACGAGACGGAGTAAATGCGGAGCGGCTGGAATGACTAAAACCGAAAACAAAAGAACCGGGAAGCTGAAAGGGGTGAACCAAACTGCTGGGGAGGTAGAAGGGGAATCGAAATCATTGAAACCGAAAAACGACAACAATGGGCGTGCATATATCACCACACGAATGAGGTCAAAGCCGTGAGAGACAAGAGGGAAGAAACGTGGAGGGGGTAAAAGAAGGAGCTGTATCAATTGTACATATTGGCGTTTATAAACGGGCAGAAGGAGAGAGGTCTAATACGAATAGACGTGTTTTGAAAGAGACATGATATCATGAACCTGCTACTCAAGAGGCATATTCCCACAAGAGGTATGAAATTAATGCTTTTTCTTCGTTGTTCCGCAAGACACATCCAACTATCTATCAACTCTAATGCAGACACATCGCTGGAAAATATAATAACAATGGTAATGCTTATCGACTTTGCCCGTCTCAGAAAGCGACCACCCAATCAATTCCTTGGCGCTAATCCACCCACCCCCTTTCTTCTCCCCTTTCTGACTTCTGAACCATCTTTTCCTGTAGCCTTGATTTCATGTTGATTCATGTCGTACATATATCGACGGACCTCAACCCTAATCACCTCTCTCGTTGGACTAGATTCCATTCATACTATTATCGTTCTGTTAGCTCACCACTCGCCAGCCCATCGAATTCAAAGAAGCAGAAAAAAGCAAAAAACTCACCACCCTCCCATCATCATCCCCCGTATACACCAACCTCTCCATCGGCGCAATACACGTCACCGCCGCCTCCACATTCTCCCCCCGCTCATTCATCTTGCCCTGATTCACATGGTCCAACCTCCTCATCCACTCCAGCACCCACCTCCCCTCCTTGCTCACCGTCTTCCTCCAAATATTCACCCTCCCCCTCTTGTGCCCCGTAAAAACCAACTGGTTCTCCAACCACTCATTGCCCCCCGACCCCTCATAAAACGCACAGCTATGCACATAATCATCGTTCACCTCCACCACCCCCCCTCCTTGTTCACCAGCACCACCCCCACCCCCACCGCAAACATTCTGATCCAAAATCACCTCCCCATTCACCGTAAACAACACCACACTCTGCCCAACGCAAACCATAATGTCCCCCGTCGTGTCATTCACGCTCACGCACTCGACCTGCTGCCCCACCCCCCTCATCGGCATCGGCAGCCGCCTGATAAACTCCAGCCTGTTCAGATCCCAGAGGAAAGCCACACCGTCCTGCGACACCGTCACAATCGTCGAAAACGCCTTCGCCACCGCGATATTCGTCACCGGGGTCTTGTGCCCAAACAAGCTCGACCTCTGCTGCAGCTCCACCGGTTTTCCGGGGGACGTCTGCACGTTGTAGACCGAAACAACACAGTCCTCTCCCGCCGTGATCAGCGTTTTGCTGTCAGCAAATGTGAGGGTGGAGATCTGCCCTATGTGCAAGTTCTCGTGCAGTCCCGCCAGCCGGCGGTTATCACTGAAGAAGAACCTGACCGAGTTGTCGGCATACCCCCACTCGACAAACTTGTCGTAGAAGGGGGGGAGGTTGATCCTAAAGGGGCTCGCGCATAGGAGCCGGTCGTATTTCTGCACGTAAATCAACGAGGACACCCGCTCGTGACTTTCCAATAGCGGGTAAGGGAGCTTGGTCAGGGCCGAGATGGAAGTATCCAGCCGCTTGATCGGGCAGCGGTCGTATTCCCTTGCGGGGTGAGGCCGAGTAAAGACCTGATGGGGGGTCTGGCCAAAGTTGTGGATGATGCCCGTGGTGATGGCACGTTCCTGCGGGTCGACAATGTCATCCAGGTCTCTGGCGCCCTTGTAGGAGAGATGGTGGAAGACATTCAAGTGTTCCACCGCGGCTTCTCCGCGTTGCTTGTACCCAAAGATGAGGTCGATCCATTTGTGAAGGTGCTGGCTCACGTAGGGAGACTCCAGAGCCTCGCGGTGTTTGGCGATGAAGATCTTGGGGTCACCCTTTGCCCATGGTGGCAGGATGACATTGTCCACCTTTCCTTGCCCGCCTTGACGTTCACCAAAGTTGTAACCATTGACATTTGTCAAGAAATCCGGGAGGTAAAAGAACTCAGGAATCAACTCCCTCACATCCGACCCATTGTCCTTCGACGACGACGTCCAAGCCCCCTCGATAGAAAAGAACAACCTATCCGGGTGATCAAACGTCCCACCCTGAAGCAAGATATAAGACTGCACAAACGGCGGTAACCGGATTAAATAGGAAGACACAATCATCGCAGATGAGTAGTGCGTGCCGTAATGAAACGGCGTCTCCCCAATCTCAGCCAGACTCTTATACCTCATGTTGAAATCCGCCGCCCGACTCGGGTTCTGCGCACCCATCGGCTTGGACAAGTCTCTGAACGTCGCCGGGTTGTTCAAATCCAACTCCTCACTCGTGTAATCCGCCAGCACCCACGGGAAGACCGGATACTGGGTAAGATCGTTGAACGTCCTGCCCGCCATGGTGTTGACCAGCATCAGATAGTGAAAGTTGGATATCTCGCCCTTCTGCCACCTCTTCATCAGCGGGTTCCACCCCGACGAGTTGAAAATACTGCCAAACTTGGCCCCCAGCGTCTGCGGCGCCTCCTCGGCAAACTTGAGGGCCTCCAACCTCCAAGCATCCTCCGGATTTGGCAACAAACTCGGGTTGCTGTTATGCGGCACCTTGGCGGTAAGCCTGGCGTAGATCTCATCTCTCATCGTCGAGTTGATGGCCGTAAGCAGATAACTCCGGCCGTCCGTGAAAAACATCTCGATGGCCACATCCCGGAAGAGGAACCGTCTCTTGGACAGCATCAAAACCTCCCGCCACTTCCAGCTGCGCGATTCCGAACCTGCGCGGCTCTGCTCCTGACGAGTCTCATCCGCCTTCTTACCAGCAATGATGATGGAAAAAGGATCTCGCTCCTCCGGTGGTGCTTGCCACACGTTAATGATCTCACCATCAGCGCTCTGAAACAGACTGTCCATGAGATACAGCGCCTCCTTCCCAACAATCAAGATCCCCTCCGAGGCATCAAGGCCAATGATTCTGGAAATGTTGAAGACGTTCTGCACCGAATCTCCCTGCTGCAGCCTCCTCATGACCTTCCTGTTCTTGTCCTCAAAGTTATCATCCCCATCCGGATCATTCGGATCCTCCACCAACTCAAAGTCATCCTCCGGCGCAACACCCTGCCGATCCAGCCCCTTCCCATCACCCACCTCCTCCCCCTCCTCAGCAATATCCTCCTCCCCAGCCTCAATCGGCGGCGTCGAACTAGCCGGCGTCATCCCAATACTACTCTGCCGATTCGCCCCCAACCCCGTATTCAGCTTCAAATTCCCCGCCGACGACGACGACGAATTCTCACCCCTCTTCGGCCTATACTCCCGATGCTGATCAGGATACTCCGGCAACAACCGCAACCTCATCCGATTCCTCCCCTCCGTCCGATCCAGCTTCCATTTGATCACCTGCTGCTCCGCAAACACCGCCCCGGGCCTCCTCAACTCCCGATCCATCTTTGCAAACGTCCACGCCAGAAACGCGTTATCATCCTGCTGATCCTGCAAGTGCCTCTGGTACTTGAAGTGCTCGGTAAAGTAAATGCTCTTCATCCACGCGCTATTGGCCATCTCGTGACGCAGCAGCACATTCTCCCGCTCCCGAGACTCGCCATGCCACTGCTTGAGCTTGTCCTTTCGATTCTTCAGCCTCGACCTCGCCGTGTCATTGTACCGCTGGTTCTCCACAGCCACAAACTCCTCCCACGTCTTGGAGATGCCACCAACAAACAGGACATCCAACGAGGGACGATGCTGATCAACCCACTCCAGAAACGCGATATCATCCAGCTCAGTCAGCTTTCTGAACCCCCTCGTCAGCGGCTGCTGATCCGGAGTCATGATCTGCCGGAACAAAACCGAGGCCTCCTCGGGCTTTTGCACCAGCATGATCCGCCAGACCGTCGCAGCAATCATCCGGACGCGCTCTCTCGGGTCAACCAGCTTGTTGTAAAGTTGATACCAAAACAGCTTCATGTAATCATCCTCCACCTGCAGACAGTTGAGAAGCACAGTCTGCCAGTACATCAGCTGCTCCATGCTAGCAACAGCATCAGCATCCTGGCACTGAGGATCATCCATGTCCGACAGCCTGAGAAGCGTCAGCTTCAGAAAGCACGCCCGAATAGTTGACACAGCTGAGCTGCAAAGACGAACACTCTTCAGCGACGAGATGTCCGGTCGCTGCAGGTATTCCAGCAAAGTCCCAGTAAAGTCAATCATCGTCTCTGCCCCGTTCATGAACCACCCCTCAAAGATCGCCTCCACCATGTGGATGTTCAATCGGGACATGTTCTGCAAAATCCTGGGCTCAAGAAGAGTCTTTTGCTCCAGCTGAATAGTGTTCTTCAAGTGGGTGATGACATTCCGGAGAATGTACGTCTCAAAGTAAGCCTGGTGTTCCTGAAAGCCAGGAGGGACTTTCATGAAGAGGCCGAACCCGGGGAATTCCTTTCGGACTAGCAGTTGGTCGGTAAAGACGTTGATGATGAGCTCCAACACTCCCTCGAGTACCACGTTGCTGACTTTCTGTGTATTCACCCGCTGCTTTGGCGACATGACATGGCTGAGGCGGGCAGGAATGGGCGGGGAGAGTGGTTGCTGCTGCTGAGATGCAACCAATATGAACGAGGAAGGTCGCCTCAAAGGTGTACCACGGGCCTGTATAGACGATGACGAGCCGTCCATTTGTCCTGCGTTTGCAGTACGGATGATGGGAGTGGCCGTAGTTGAAGAGCCAGGAACCGGTCTAATAAGCACGTCGCCTCCCTCAAATGTGAGGACTGAGTCCTTGGAGTTGAGTTCAGTATCCGGAGTTACGGGATCAGCGCTGACGATGATTGGGTACAATGCCGAGAAGAGAAGCCGAATGTAGTCAGAACTGAGGGCAAAATCTCTGAAACTGGCCGACCGACTGTGCATGTCTGACAGAAAGCGGACAACAGTCTGAAGAACTCCAGCACTAGCTGAGACCCTCTCTTTGTCAGGCAGGCGTGTTTCTAAAAGACTTATCAGCAACAGTCCAGAGTAACGGAATGAAAGAAACTTACTCCGCGGCTCCAAAGCCTGACCCAGTTCCATAGACCGAGCCCTTGGACGTGTTTGCACCGCAGCAAGACCTTCCGAACCACTCTTGGGAGTCTCCCAGTCCCCATGCGGAGAGTCAGGGTCATCCTGATACTTGAGAATATCCCGAAGCCCATGCTGCAGCATCGAGATAATCACCGGCAGAACATCAGGAAAGACCACATGCCGGTTCCCAAATATCTCCAAGAGACTGAAGAAGTCAAACGACTTGTCAAAGTTGATATTCGCAACGTCATACCCGAACAGGATGCTGAACAGGATCGGCCAGAGAGTAGCTATGTCCCACCACTGCTTCAAGCGGTGAGCCATGATATGGAACCCTCCAGACCTAGTTGAGAACTTAGTGGTGTACGTCGTCGGCTGCGAGACTATAAGGCGGGCGAGGATCTTGCATCCATGGACGACGATTTCCGGGTCGTCCTCTGCAAGCAGATAGAGGAGCCACTGCAAGGGCGTCAGTACTACATATGGCCTCGGGGATTTCTTTGGGTCGACGCCGAATATCACCTTATTAGTCACCGTCTTAGCGAACTTGCGGATGTCGGCCGGGTTGGTTTTCTCGCAGAGAAACCGTGTGTACATCTCTAGGAACTTGATGCCTAATTGTTTCTTTGTAAGTAGTCTTGAGGAGCCGTTTGAGGAGGATGGTCCTGTCTCCACCGGGGCTGGCCTCCTCAAGTTGCTCAGAGAAGGTGTCCCTGCTCTAGATATAGGTTTGGGAGTACGGGACAGGGAACCAGAAGGGGTATGGAAGGCGTAGGTGATGAAAAGGGCAAGAGAACGGTGAACCTCGGCGTTAAAGTTGCACTTAACCAAGCTCTCAAACGAGTTCATGAAATGAGGCAGGATGTCTTCCGAGATGGTCTCGGCCTTGAGAGCATCCAGCAGCCTTTTGATGATGCCTATGCGATAAGTAGTGAGTATATGGAATACGGATGAACCTAAAGCCAACTCTGACGTACGCATTCTGAGCAGCCGCTTGCTGTTGAATTGGTGATGCTTGCTCTTCACGGCAAAGGTCACGAATTGTTTGTAATAAAGCTCTTGAGTGATCGGGGCCGCCTTGCGCCAGGTATCGGGGTCGATGAGAAGAATACGATATGCGAGAGGGTTCACGACAAATGATTCGATGGGGTCAGCATGCTTGTAGCCCACGAAACTGAGGACCAAGCTCAAGAGCTGGAAGCTGAGCCTGTCTCTTGCCTCATTCGTGATGGCAAGCCGCCATGACTGTGAGACGCTGTCTGAAGCCGGAATTCCGTATCCAAGCTTGGCCCGCAGGAGCATGCTCAGGATAGCATATCCGTTGTCCCTCTCCATGGCCTCACTATTTCGCCAACTCTTCTCGATGCAGTGAAAGGTCATCTCAACAGATCGCAGGAGGTCCTGAGGGGTGGTTGCGCGCTCAACCAGCTTCAGCACCACAGGGGTAAAGCCACCAAGTCGCCAGAAATTGTCATCAAAGTTATACGGCGTGGTCAAGACCGGGTCGCCAATAAGAAGCGAGACGCCATTCATCCTTATCAGCGCATCGTTGATGCACGGAACAGCAGCGTTGATTGCAACAGGGACTCCGGTCTTAGTGGTAGTATGAAACAGGCTGCCAGCTGAGCTCCTCGACAGAGACCGAAAGAGTAACGAGTCCATGAATTTGCCATCGGTGCGGAAAACTGCTCTGGGGAGAGTGCTCAGCAGCACTTTCTGCTCGGGAACAATGGAGCTAGCCTTATCCCTGATGGCCCTCAAGATATCAGAGTTCTCGTCCTTGCCGGGATGGAACAGCTCGTTACGCAATCCGAGAGCAGCCGAGGCCTCATAAGTCTGAAAGCCTCCTAGACAGTCTTGAAAATTACCCTGATAACGTGGTCCGAGTCTGTAATGCACCGCCAGGAAATCATCACTCAGGACATCCTCAAACAGGTGGGCAGAGGCCAGAGACCATTTTGAATGCACAAGCCCAGAGCCAACTTGGGTCGCGAGATCGCGGGGTGTGCCCAGAAATGCCTGTACCGGGTTTGTCTTGTGACTGCTTGACGCGAACGAAGCGAAGCTCTCGGTGCTCGTGTTGGAGATGGGAGGTGGATTCGGATACGCCGATCGTATTTGCTCTGCGAATTCCCCATTGACATAAAAGCTTGCCTTACTTGCGGCAAGTGCCTTGGGCCTGCGGTGCACGATGGCGATGTGGTACCATCGCTTCTCCTTGAAAGAAACCGTCTTGAACCTCACACTAGGACGGGACGAGGTAACAGATGTTTGGAGAATGAAGTTTTTGGTGTCCTTTTCAAGGTAGGCCAGTAGGAAGCATGTCTGCGTAGAGTCGAATACTCCAAAGAGTGTAGTGTGCGAATTGGGGTCGAATCTGTCGACACGGACCCAGGCAGTGAAAGTGTAGCCGGCTGATGATTGAGGCGGAAAAGGCCGTCCGAGATTGGGCAGTTCAACGGAGGAATGGCCATGAAGCGACAGGTCAAACTGGATGAAAGGAGGCCCATTGTTCTTTTCTGTCATGTCGAGACAAAACTCAGAGACATCCTCGTCCCGATTGCACAGTAAGAATTGCGCATCAGCCAGTTGGTCTACCCCAAGGTACATGAGCGACTTGCTCAGGGGCAATGCCTTTTCTGTCTCTGCCTCGGTAAGAATGCGCTCACTCGAGAAAAGCAATCGCAGTAATCTGGAGAGCATGCCAGTCCCATGTAATGCCGTCAGGTTGAAAAGAGAGGCCGAGCCAACAGACGAGAGCGTTATCAAGACGATCATCGAAGCCAAATCTGGCGATGCCCCTTTAGTTCTCGGTATTGATTCCCAAAAGCCCACGACAGTCCGTATAATCTCGGCATTCTGAACCACCGTGTTTGGTCCTAGAATTTGTCCAAGTCTAGCCTCGATAGCTTCTAGATTGTCAAAGTCGCCTTGCTTCTCTTTGATACTAGTCGGCGCGGGCGATTCTTCTTGGTGTTTCATTTCAGGGGTGGAGTTGGGTTTGGATGCCGTCGAGGATGAAGCCACAGAGCGACAGAGCTCATCGAGGCGCTGATCGTCCAGGGCGAACGACAGTAGCTTCCCAAATAGCTGGCAATTTGTCCACAAGTCCGATTCGCCGCCCCCCACGCCAATGCTGGCGATTATTTGTTCCAGCGACTCCCATCCTCCGCCGTCGACTCTGTCTTGGAAGTACCTCCTGTTTCCCGGGTGGCCCCTGAATGCGGCAGAGACGGTTGCCAGAATGACATGAAGCAAGTCAAATATTCCCCTCCTCTCGCCTTCGCTCCTTTTTTGTATATTATAAAAGCCGGAGAACGACCGCAGGACCTCGAGGAGGGTCTGAAAGCCGTTCAAATGTCGAAAGTCGTCTTGAGGTTGGGAGGGCGGTTGCGCGGCAGCAACGTGCTGGTGTATTTGGCGGATCTGTTCGAGCAGATCCTCAATTTCGGGGTAACCATCGGCAGATGGGGAGTTGGCTGTATCGGAGAGCTGTCGAAGCAAACGCTGGAGGACCTCGGCGGCTTTCGATGTTTGGAGGGTCGAGGCCGAAGTTGACGATCGATAACGTCGAGAGCGCACGGCAAGCATATTGGGGACTGCTGGTTGGGAAACAGCCCAATCCCTATTCTTCGTTTACGAGATTCGTGATTGCGCTCGAATATCCCATCGGTTTTTTCGCAATTCTGTGTATTAATCCGCCGTCGTAGAAACTTAGAGAGCTGTCATGTGCATGCTTTCTGTGGGTGCTTGACCACGGAGCTTACGCCAGCATCGTCAGCGGTACCTCCGCCGCATACGAGTACCGAATCTGATTGTTGCTCTCGGCCAAGGTCGACGGGTAGGCGATAATTGGTAATATGCCAAAAGAATGAGATCAAGATACAAAGCAAAGAACTTCCTTCATGGCAAGGAGCCGACTGGGTGCTGGTGAGCAGTGTTGGGTCTTGGAGGCTTCGGCTCCTATCTAGGGTATTGCCCAGGCAAGGAAGGCCAAAAAGAAGCTCCCGTCAGCCTTCAGCCTCGAGCTTGTCCACTGTTCTGGAGCTGGCAGCTGCCTTGCAGGGCCACATCAGCGCTGATGAAGGCTGAAGCTGGCGTCCAATTCACCTGAGGATCCATTTGGAGGGGTCTTGTGGCGGTGCATCGCTGAAACAGTGGGGCTGAGACGGGTGTAACTGGCTGTCCTCCCGTCGTTGAAGACATGCTCCCGTCTTGTAGAGTACAAGAGAGACTCACGGGTATCTCAGCTATTGAGGATGATCTAGTATTTCTTTGAGAATCTTTGAACTGCTCCCTTGAGGTAAGTCTACAGATACTGCGGGATAAGACCTCGGTATAAGTAGTTTGTGGCTTCGCACTATATTTCTAACCAAAGACTCGCCGAACTGCTTTCCCGGAGCATCCGAAACTCATGCCCACAACCCTCAAGGTCCTTTCAGTAGATACTCCGTACCGCATCAAGTTGAGCGCAGAGTTTAAAGACGTTTAACACACCGCCGTTGAAATAAAAGCAACCCCTTCTAGCTCGGCCTCTGGCTATGCGATGGTGTTATATGCAATGCAAGATGTCGTGGAATCTCTGCTGTGTTTTGGTTCCGACTGATGGTCAAAGCCCGCGATTGGTTTGGGGTTTCAGAATTGGAGAAGGGAGTCACGGAGTCTGGAACAGGTGCTGGATATTGCCCGAAGCGTCCCCAAGATGCCAGAAAACATAGCATCAACCCGGAATTGCTTAGGCCCCTATGTCTAGCAAAATTCCTTTATTGACAATCGACCTGAAGTGACCAGTCACCGTACACATGGTGTAGGTCCACCGGAGGCAATAGAGTCCGTGAGGGGATTGAGGGGGTTGCAGTTGGAGTCACGCCCGTCAGCTGCGTGATCGCCTATCAAGATATGGATAAGGTGGTTAGATAACGCGATAAACTACGGTTAAAGTGGTCTCCACAGCGACCCGCGTCGGAGGTTCAGGAACACCCAGCGGTGTTGCCTGTGAACCACGGTATGCTATTTCCCAAGACCAGAAAGAAAAGTAATGACGGCTTCATTACAATGCTGTTGCCTTTTATCCAAGTTTTGCAAGCGGTTCGTTTGATATACTTGTCAACATACCAGTTGTGAGACGAATGCGATGGTTTGCTCAGTTGAGCAAGGTATGATGTAATCGGTGAACCGGCTGTCTATCAAGGTTACAAGTCACGGCGCAAGCTGCTATCGGTCACCGATATTGGAAACCTCGGTGTCTGGGCCGATCTATTCTCGCTGCACCGCTGCAATCAGTCCGAATAAAAGCAGGGGATCGATTACTCACTATTCCATGTTTTACTCCGTATCTCGACAGCAAAGGCAACCCCAGGAACAGGAAGGGCAACGTGAGGTCGGGACCGGTCGAGTCAGACGTCCCCAAACGCTACGGGATCTGGCACGTGCTGGGGACTCATGACCAGTTCCAGTTTCGGTGGAGATCCCCGCGCTGGCTGGCACCTTGGCATCGTCGGAGAGCTCCAAGCGTGACGTTCCTGACAGGGGATCTGACAAGGCAGTCAATCCGCTTCGCTGTGGTCGACCCCAGATCTCGTCGCGGTGAGCCTCGCCCAGGCTGGTTGGATAAGGGCAACGGTTGAGGACCATCGGAAGCAGGAGCAGTGTCGTGTTGATGCGCTGTGCCTTGATGTCGAACAGCTTGGAGCTCCAAGTGAGCTTCCGCGAATCAAGTGACGGTCGGGCCAGGGGTCCTCGAACCAGGGCTGCAAGGCGGTAAGCTCAGAAGGGAGCTGTTCATCCGGCACAGAGGGAACAGCAGCAGCAGGACCACGGACGGGCATTGTTGGTTTCCAACAGGCGATGGAAGCCCGTTGGACTAGTCATCATGTAGAGCGAGAAGAGCACAGTAGAGTGGCAAAAAAAAATGATGTGTTTTATGCTGTCCTTGATGCTCCCACGGCTGTCCTTGTGGTCATTCCTAGAGGTGAAGACGCAACTGATAAGCCTGGCAAACAATGGCCGATGGCACGCTTATCGCACGCAAGGCCACTCAACAACTGCGTTTCGCCGCTGTGGGGGAAGGCAACGGTCACCTCATTGGCTGCTCCGCCTTTCGCTAAGCCGCTTTCGGTTGAGGGTGGAGCATCAACCCCCCGGCTCTCGGGTCCTGCTGCACCGCTCCGCCTGAGCACTAACGAGCTGGGGGCTTCCCTGAGGCAACCGCAGGCGTTGGTCTTACGCAGCCGCCGCCCACGTCTTTATCAGGACGCAGCCTCCCCATCCATTGCCGAGCTCGCTCCCTCTTCCTCTCTCACACACTCCAATTCCATCCCCATCATCCATCTCCCATCCCATCGCAACACACCCAGCCCGTCGAGGAAGACATCGCAGCTGGGTTTCTTCCATTTTCCCCATCTTTCAAAGTCGCAGGTTCATCGACTTTAACCCCCTCATTTGCCCGCAATCATGAAGGGCTACGCCATTCTCTCCATCGCGGCTGTCGCTGCCGCG
The DNA here is from genome assembly GCA_030512305.1 of Cercophora samala. Classification (NCBI taxonomy): domain Eukaryota; kingdom Fungi; phylum Ascomycota; class Sordariomycetes; order Sordariales; family Lasiosphaeriaceae; genus Cercophora; species Cercophora samala. The sequence continues at coordinate 67,746 of JAULSY010000112.1, forward strand.
GCACCAAGTGCTTCGATTGAAACAATTCACGGCGAAGCTGCGCCCATTCTTTCCTCTGCCAACGCCGAGGTCATCCCAAATGCCTACATCGTCAAGTTCAAGAAGCATGTAACCGAGGAGAAGGTGTCGGACCATCACACCTGGATCCAGCAGCTTCACACCACTCGTGAGAACGAGCGGATAGACCTCAAGAAGCGCGGCCAGTTCCCTCTGGTTGACGATGTCTTCCACGGCCTGAAGCACACCTACAAGGTCGGCTCTGAGTTCCTTGGCTATGCCGGCCACTTCGATGAGGAGACCATCGAGAAGGTCCGGAGGCACCCTGATGTAAGCTTTCCACCATGCTCCATTTCTCTACTCTTCAATTGCTAACGGATGCGCAAACAGGTCGAGTACATCGAGCGTGACAGCATTGTCCACACCATGCGTGTGATTGAGGATGCCAAGTGCGACAGCGAGATTGAGAAGGCCGCCCCTTGGGGTCTGGCTCGTATCTCTCACCGTGATACTCTGGGCTTCTCCACCTTCAACAAGTACTTGTACGCTGCTGAGGGTGGTGAGGGTGTTGATGCCTACGTTATTGACACCGGCACCAACGTCGAGCACGTTGATTTCGATGGCCGTGCCAAGTGGGGCAAGACCATCCCCTCCGGTGACGCTGACATCGATGGCAATGGTCACGGTACTCACTGCTCCGGTACCATCGCCGGCAAGAAGTATGGTGTCGCCAAGAAGGCCAACGTCTATGCCGTCAAGGTCCTTCGCTCTAACGGCTCCGGCACCATGTCTGATGTCGTTGCCGGTGTTGAGTGGGCTGCCAAGTCCCACATCCAGGCCGTCAAGGAGGCCAAGGCTGGCAAGCGCAAGGGCTTCAAGGGCTCCGTCGCCAACATGTCTCTCGGTGGTGGCAAGACCAAGACTCTCGATGACACTGTGAACGCCGCCGTCTCGGTCGGCATTCACTTCGCCGTTGCTGCTGGCAATGACAACGCTGATGCCTGCAACTACTCGCCTGCTGCTGCTGCCAAGGCCGTCACCGTCGGTGCCTCCGGCATTGATGACAGCCGTGCCTACTTCTCCAACTATGGCAAGTGCACTGACATCTTCGCCCCCGGTCTCAGCATTCTTTCTACCTGGATCGGCAGCAAGTACGCCACCAACACCATCTCTGGTACCTCGATGGCCTCTCCCCACATTGCTGGTCTCTTGGCCTACTACCTTTCCCTCCAGCCCGCCACCGACTCTGAGTACTCTCTTGCTCCCATCACCCCCGAGAAGCTCAAGGACAGCCTTCTCAAGATCGCCACCGAGGATGCCCTCACCGACATGCCCAAGGGCACCCCCAACCTCCTCGCCTGGAACGGTGCTGGTTGCAACAACTACACTGCCATCGTCGAGGCTGGCGGCTACAAGGTCAAGAAGACCAAGGGCACCAAGGCTGACTTTGATGTCTCCAAGCTTGAGGAGCTCATCGAGAATGAGTACGATGTCATCTCTGGCCAGGTCGTGAAGGGCGTTTCTTCCCTTTCCGAGAAGGCCCGCAAGTTCTCCAAGAAGATCCATGAGATGGTGGATGAGGAGCTCAAGGAGTTTCTTGAGGAGCTCGCTTAAATCATAACGAGGACTACATTGTCTGTTTACCTGCTGCCAGCGTAGTAGCGAGCAGTTGTTTTCATATCATTATGTTTCTGTTTTTTGGTTGCAATGGGTCATGGGATGGGGATGGTTTTCTGGTCTAGGGTATGGGCAAGCATTTTGCGGCCGTCGGGAGTTTATAATGTACTGTACACGACACATAGGACCGCATGATAGTCGGGATGATTGGCATTTTAGGAGTAGTTCTGCTCACCCATTATGAGACTGCAATTCTTGAGCTTTTATCAGATAATCACGGTGCCCCGTCCTGTCTTGCACCTAGTGACACCCAACGTCCCTTCTTCTCTTTCCTAGTTTTCCATACATGGATGTTTCTACAACACCTTCCCCCGGAGAAATATTGTATCCGCTGACAACCTCTAGGCAGGTATGTAGGTAGGGTCCATATTCTTCATGTGGCTCAGGCAGGATGCACCTTCCCGCCGTGAAGGGAACAGTCGAACGGGAAAGTACCATTCCCAGCGATGGATCCCGACTGCAGGTGCCCGTCGACATTGTTGTTTCTGTGCTGGTCGGCTGGCTGGTATCGTCTGTTCTCATTCTCCCACCATAGCACAACGCAACCTCGTACGCATACTCGCTGCCCATCTCCCGCTTGTTCGTATGAAGCCACAACCACTCAAGTATATCCCATCTTCCACCAGACAGATATAGAATTCATTGCACAGTTTTAGTCTTGTCCACCCATTCTTCTTACATCTTCACTCTGGTTCTCGCTTTCGCCTTCGTGAGACGGCAGGTCACCAGCATCTCCGATGCTGCGTCGACGCAGCCTCAAGTCCAGCTCGGATCTCAACCGCCGCAAGTCTACGTCCTCGACACATGGGGTGCAGCTAGAGCATATTGATCCTGCATTGGCCCAGCGGGACGCCCAGATCGCTGCCTGTCAAGCCTACACCCGGGCACAAAACCGAGCGAACGCAGAAATGTCTCTCTTCCCCCCGACCCCCGAATCACTACCTACCCGTCAGGGATCCAAACGCAGGAGCCAGGGCCGAGATGACATTGGTTCCTCCCAGCTCAACCGTGAAGGCGAACAAGGCCTTCGTCGCCAGCAGAGTGTGCGTTTCGTGGGCCCATGTTCTGTGCAAGGAAAGAAATCATCCGGCGTGCTCGGGGCGGAGACTGGAACCACCTTGAGAGATCACAACTCAGGCTTCGCTGCTATGCAAGAGGATTGTGACAGCCACAGCGTGCAAAGCTACATTCTCGGAAACGAGATCCAACTACCACCCCAGTCATCTCACCAACCGCGCAGGGCACCACCACCAGTTCCGGTGGCCGTGATGGCAGCTGACTACCTCAACGTCATGGCAGCCGAGGAGGAATGCTACACCCCTGAAGACGACAAGGCCTCGGCTCCATCATCATACCGCCGTCTTCGCAGGTCTAGGTCGATGTTTAGTTCCGAGACTCAAAGTATTAGACGGGATCAAGACACTCCTACACCAGTCATGAATGGAAAGTCCCTCAATTTGCGGCCGTTGCCCGGGTCACAGACACGCCGACTCTTTCACTCTGAGCCGAAGCAGCCAAAGGTAGAAATGTCCGTCCCACAGCTGCGAGCCCCAAAGTCAATGAGCTTTCTACGAAACCGTCATCTTCTTCGGTCTGGATCTAGCACCGGTCGTGATAACGGCACAAGGGTTGCATGTGTGATGGAGGTTTCTGATGTGGAGGATGAATCCCCTGAGGTAGCTGGGCACGGCAAGATTCCTTCCGGCTCCAAGACGGCCGTTCTGTTTGGGTCAAGGAGTCGAAGAACCGGATCAGGGATGCGCAAGTCGCTTCGCAGCAGCAGCTCGGAGTCACCGCCGCCAGAGAAAGCGCCAGTTGCCCTGGCCGAGAAACCAGACGGCCTCAAACATAAAGCTAGGAAGGTTTCCAAATCTTTCAAGACCAAGTTGAAGAGTTTCTTTACTCTATCCAGGTCCGAGGAAGAAGCGCCGTCTATTCCGAGCCAGCACATCGAAGCCCAAAAGACACACGTGATTGAGAGCTTTGGGAACGCGATAAATCACACGTTGGATACCGAAGACGATGTCCAGAGCGAGTATGACTGGAGGCCGATCCACAACGTCCCGGCCAAGATTCCTTCCCTTCAAAATGTACCGCCAAATCTTCTTCACTCGAACAAGGGCAGCCTGGAGAGTCTGAGGAGCGAAAGTCAGAGAGACCGCCAAGTTTCAGAAGAGTCCTGTCTGACGAGCTGGGTACACTCTGGCCCCAGTACACTCACAAGTCAGCAGCAACAGCAGTGGAGGGAGTGGGAGAGGCAGCGCCTTTCCGTTATCAAGGAGAATGGTATGCACGCCCCTTCCTCTTCGGTGAGAAGAAAGGCTTTGGATGCCCGTCTGTTCGAACAGCCGGCAAATGGTAACAATAACAACGCCATACCTGACACAATAAATGTCGACACCCAACGCGTCTACTCGGCTTTGGTGAAACGAATGAAAACGCTCAATGAGCAAGTCACACAAGCAGTCGAACAACAACCTAGAGCAGCCTGGGATTTTCGGGAAACTGCACCAGTCATTCCCGTAATGGATCCAGAGTTGACACCAGTAGCATCACAGCTTGATGGGAACAAAGAGAGTACAAACACTTCGGATGATATACTTGACACTCCCACCCGTGTCTCACGGAAAACATATCCCGGTGACAGACAGAGGCCTGGCAATCAAGGAATGGCTGGCTCTCACCGCGGATATCTTGACAAAGCTAGGAGAGAAGCCATAGGAATTTGCGCCGCCTTTCACGTCGGGAAGTCAATCATTGGTTCCACAGACAGTGACGGGTCTGTAACAGGAATCCCTGAGCCATCAGGAAAGGATGGACTGCCATTGTTTGCTCCAACAACATACCGTGCTGACTCAACGGAAGGCAGAGCTGGTTCCAAACGAGACTCGGTGGTTTTAGGAAGCCCTGCCTCTCATTTATTCCGAACAGGCAGTCCTTACCGCCAAGCTCTGCAGCGGACGATGCAGGAGGATCAGAGGGCTTGGAATCGACCGGTTCCTGTCTACATCTCTAATAGTCAGGAGTCAGATGATTGCACACAGATACACGCTCCAGCGGCTCAACAATCGGAAATCGACTCGGATTCCGAGAAGGACGAGGATTATACGGAGAGTGTATACTCAACAGACGAGACAGAAGCAGTCCCAGCCCCTACGACATCGAGTGGCAGCGCAAGCGACCAAGATCCAAAGATTGCGAGTGGACATTTTCCGCAACCACCAGTCACATACCAACCTGCCGGCTATCGCGAGAGCTCATCTGTCAGCTCAGTTGATTGGAAGACGTGGTTGTCAGCCAACATTGCCAAGCTCGAATCGTCACCCACCCCGACCAAGCCTGCAGACGTCGAGTTTGCCTTGCCAACCATGCCCAAGAACTTTTCTAGGGGTCATGTTCGGGAGGCCGCCCAACTTTACAACGATGACGAGGCCGACTATTTTGAGCTTCCTACACGAAAGCCAACGCTTCCGACGACACCGCTCACCCCGGTGGAGCCAAACATTTTGAAGCTTTTCCCTACTCAAAGATCTATCAAGCGAACTACACCGCCGTCAGCCATGGGCAAGACGCTTCCGGAAAACGACAGCCCTGGCGGACCGCCTCCTATTCCTGCTAGGAGTGCCTTGCGGCCTTCTCCGTTGAAGATCTCACGGCCAGGCACGGGTAGGTCGACGACTGCTCCGTCAATTAATTCGAGCCCGGGCTTGACCGCAGCCGTGCAGAGACAGTTTGGGCCTGTGTCGGGGTACAGTGGGCGAGGCCTAAGTCATCGGCCCAGTGGGAAGCTGAGAGAGACGGAGAGAACACCGAGCAGTGCAGGGACCAGGGCATTTATTTGAAGACAAATGCAGGAAAGATTGAAGAGGGTTGATCACGTATTGTGTAATCATTTTTTGAAGGCTGTTTGGTGGGGGTGGAACAGGGACGGCAACAATGACCGAGACCATGGACGGCATTTTTGGTCGAGCATATTACAGGAGGAAACAGCGCGTCTAGTGATACAATGAAACTGGCTGTGTAGGTAGGTAGGTAGGCTTGGGCATTTTTCTATTGGTGAGGGGGGATTATTACCACAAAACAGTAGGCTGATAGAGAGATAATACGGTTGGAATTGTATCATAACCATTACCATGAGCGTTTCGTTGTTGTAGAAGTGACCATATGTTGACGTGTGGAACTCCATCATTAGACACGGCAGAGACGGTCTTCCACTTGCTTCCAGCGCTCGTTGCCCACGCAGGGAGTGCACCAGAGGACGTCGGTGGGGTCTATGGTGCGCTTGATGCCTTTACTGTGGAGGCTGTGTAAGTATGTATTTTGTGGGCTAAGTATGGAGAAGTGATTGCATGAAACTTACAGCCGGTCGTAGTTTTCTCCCCAGAGTCTTTGCTGCCAACCTTGTTCTTCTATTGGGCTTGCCTGTTTTGATGAGAGTGTTAGTTTAGTGTTGTGTTGGACTGTGTTGATTTACCCCTGAATGCCAAGACAACAAACAGCCCTTGGATTTGTTCGTTCGGGGGTGATGGGGTTTTAACCATCCACACCGTCTTGGAGGATATGGGCGATAAAAATGGTGGTGGTAAGTAGGGGGTCGGGGGGGGGGGGTAGGTAAAGGGGGATGGGGGGAACGAACCTCGTTCATGTACGCGCCTGTATCTGGCGCCAGGGTTTTGATTATTTTGTCTTTTTCGATTATGCGTTGGTAGGCTTGTGATTTTGAGGTTGTGTTGAGAGGGAGGAAGGACTCGCCGTAGACTATTGTTTTTTGTTAAACATCCACCGTTTTGCTGTTATAGTTGGGGGGGGGGGGGACTGACCAACGTGGAGGTAACTCCTTCTCCAGGCGGGGAGGACGCTAGTTTTGAAACGGTTGGGGTGGTGGTGAACACCCGGTCCGGAGACGAGGTGGGCGGCGATGATGCTGCCGCCGCCGCCGCCTGAGGCTGGGGTGCCGTCCCAGCCTGCGCCTGGGCCGGAGGAGGAGATTTGGCGGTAGGATTCGGAGAGGGCGGTGAGGTTGTTGGTTAGGGCGGGGCGGTCGAGGAGGCGGCCTCCGGGGATGATGTTGGTGCCGGCGGGGGTGGTGTCGTGGTGGGCGGTGAAGTAGGAGAGGAAGGAAGGGTAGGAGGTGGGGGTGGGGAGGATGGTGAAGTTGTTTTGGGCGAGGGGGAAGGTGGAGTTGATGTGGGAGAGGAGGGGGGTCCAGAGGGAGAGGATGTCGGTGGGGGAGGAGGAGGGGGTGGTTTGGGGGATGACGCAGGACATGAAGAATCCGCCTATGCCGTTCGTGGTGTCGGGTAAGAGGGGGAAGGGGGTGGAGGGGGGGAGGAGGTAGGCGTAGCCTGAGAGGCCGGAGGCGGATAGAGAGGGGAATTGGGAGGTGATGTAGGCTTGGAGGGGGAAGATGACGGAGGAGGTGTTTGGGGAGGGGGTGAGGATGAAGATGTTGAGGTGGGAAAGGCGAGGGGTGGGGTGGGTTTTTAGGGTGAAGAGGGTGGGGATGGTAAAGGTTGAGCCGCCGCCCTAGAAAGGGTGGAGGGTTAGTTGGTGTGTGTTAAGGGGGTGAAAAAGGGGGGGGGGGGGCTTACGCCGAGTATGGCCCAGAAGAGATCTTGGTTTTGGCAGGAGTTGGCGATTATAATCTCTCCGGACGGGGTTACGGCTTCAATTTCCACGACTTGGTCTGCTGCCATGCCGTAGTAGGGGGAAAGTAAAGAATGTCCGCCGCCAGTGAGATAACCGCCCAGGGCGACTGTCTTTCCCCCGCCACCGACGATGGTTTGGTTAATTGTGTCCAAGCGGGTGTAGATATCCCACATTTGGCTGCCACTTCCTGCCGTGAGATATGTGCCTGGCAGGGTCGTCTTGCACTTCTTGGGACGGAATCCTGAACCGTGGTATTTCCAGTCTTTCAGGTTATGGACCCAAATCGAGAGTGAGTTGGGAGCGTTGGAGCGGCCGATGAAGTCATGGCCGGTGTTCTTGACCACGAGACGAATGTTGTGCTTCTTTGCAAACTGAACACCTAGCTGGACATGCCGGGCCGTGGTTGCGTTGACAACGAAGAGAGGATATCCCTGACTGCTGCATGGATAACCCTGATAAGGAAGACAGGTATCATTGCTCCAGTTGTTCCAGTAGGTTGAGACGGGGTTGGTATGGTGGTAGTCGAGTTTGGACCAGTTGGCAATGAGGTCGGGGCATTCTCCGGCGTCGTAGGTCGGCTGTCCGGGATGACAGACAGCTCCTGGAGGAGGAGGCTGTAACAGTCTTCCGGCGAGCGACTCATTTAGACGCTTCCACGAGGCTGGCGATGGCCAGTCTGGTGTGCCCGGGATGGCTTTGCACTGTTGTTTGTGGGAACTGGAAGCTAAAGTCAATAAAGGGGAACATGATACAAGACAGGCAGCGAGGCCAGGAAGCCAGCCTTGAGAAAACATGATCGTGAACGCGCTGTAGGGCCTGAGGGACGAGAGATTGTGCATACAGTATGGGTTCTTGATTCCCTTGAGACAGTCAAGTCAGCTTGATTTATATCGGTTTCTTCCGGCCGCGACGGGTGATGTTAGGGTGTAGATCCAAAGAGACCCCAAAGCCAAAGGACGCGTAAGGAGGAAGCCAACCCAAATGTTCTGTTTCCATCCCTGTTTTTTTCTACAGCCTCGAGGTACATGATGCTCGTCCACAGAATGCCCAGACAGCCCTTACAACCCTAACTACACCTCATGTACCACAGAGAAGATGTCCATCGTATTCCTCGCTACAACATCCCGTTGGTCAACATCCGTAGACAGTTGTGGGGCCATCCACGCTTGGCTCCGTTGCCCGTAAGGCTGAACGGTGCGGGACAGGCCCCCCACTACGGGGACTAGAAGCCGGAGAAGTTCTGTGGTTCTTCGGCGCACTGAGGGATACCGACACGAATAAAGTTCAATGGGATAGAATCAGCAAGTGTTGCGAAAAGACCGCTCCCAAGCTCACTGTATGCAGGGAATTTTGTCGAGACTGGTTGTAGAAGAAACATTATATCGTTGATTGCACCTGCCAAGCTGGTGACAAGCCTACGCTGCCATTGTCTGAAGGCCAACACAAATCTCTGTGGACTTTCACAGAGGACGAGACGAAGCAGAACTGAAACTTCGAAGCTCAACCGAGCAACTGTCGCACCGAGACATGAGTGATGGACAGTCGGGACGAACCACGCAGCACGTGATGAGAGTGCCCCACGCACCCCAAGATTCGAGACCATATCCATATCTTGGCTGGCGCTGATGTCACTTGTCGTGTCTTGTCAGGTCGCTAGCGTCATCTGATGAGGGTTGGGCGTGAGCTATAAGACACCGGGCTTGCAAGACAGCTGTGGCATGATTCGGCGTGGGAGTGCCATTGAAAGCCAGTGTTGGACACATGCCACCAGGCGGGTGATCCTCTTTTTGAGGAAAAAGTTGAGGGTACGTCAGCAAGACAGCGAATAGCTGCAATATCGTCAATCACAGAAGCCCCACCGCAGGAGAGTGCGAATTGGGGCGCAGTCATTGGCATTGTGGTATTCTTCCAACAAGCGGCATTTCGGAGCTTCTTAGGATGCAAAATCTCCGTTTTGAAAGCCCGTAGCCGTTTGGCAATAACAGATGAACAGAAGCGCGCATTCTGCAAACACCCTCCAAATTAATCGGCCACATCATCATTTATTCGGCTATCGTGATCGCCATCGACAGTGTCCCACAGCAGAGACTTCCATTCCAGCTACTTACAAACAGCAGGCATAATAACCTCATGTTATCAACAAACAATCCAGAGCAAATTGTAGTGTAGTCTTCCTTTGTTCTCTTGTTGGAGATGATGGCCGCGTCCGTCTGACAGGGGGTGACCCGGCTCATCGGTTGTAGGGATCGGAATTGAAATTTCAATTTTCCGAATTTCCGGCCAAAACGTGCCAAGATTTCAAATCCTATCGAGCCTTGAAATTCAATTTCAATGCCAAGGCCCAGATATCAAGGAAATTCTTAAGAAAACCTCTACTTTAGAGGTCATTTTACACAGGTTCGAGCGAGATGCTGGATTTCTTCCTTCCGAATTGGGCTAGTTTGGATTTCCGAATTTCAACCCTTCAGCTCCGAAATTTTCAGATTTCAAGCTTTCAAAATTATTTCCGAAATTTCCGAACGCTAATCGGTTGACGGTTCGGTTGGGCTGAGATGCTTTAAATTTTAGGTACCCCCTGGCCCAATCTCTTAGCGGAGTGACTTGGACGCCCTCTGACTGCATGGTTGGACACGTTGATTACCACCTAGGCGCACAGGCACCTCTTCCACTCTCTCTGTCAGCCCCCGACCCCCATCCTGCCTGCCTCTTCCAGGTAAAATTGCGCCCATGACATTTGGCAGCTGGAACCAAACACGCGTCCTTCACTGGACTTGACTGTGCAAGCTGCATTGATCAGTTCAGGAGCATTGGGGCATCAAGTCTTGCTGTGCGTTGCCCGTTGCAGCATCTGCGAAACGAACCGAACCGAACTTGCCAGACCCCTCAGACACGGATACTTTCGTCATAAGTAATCCCACGATAGCCTTTCGCACCCGCACCCGCACTCGCACCCCGAGAGACAACAGGCATCCCTCGACGCCTTCTCGCCGCCCAATATGAACACCCTCCAGCAAAAATGCCGGCCGAAGCATCAGGTCCTCGTCTTGAAGTGCTATCCGCGAACGGCAAAGGGAGCTGTTGACGTCAAGCCCAATTCGAGCGAGCTCAGTTATCTGCTCTTCTATGCCCAATCACGGCGCTCCAAGATTCAAAAAGTTGGCAGCTTTTTGGAGAAGAAAACAGCCAGCGATGTATATCGGTTGAGGATAGGGTAGGCATTGGGACAACACCATCGTTTGATAATAAAAAAAAAGGAAGCTGACAAAATATTTACAGAAATGTCCAAGTTACGCTCGGCATCCTAACGGCCTTGATCGAAAAAACGCCCAAGGACCTCCCCCTGTTTGCGTCATGTGTTCTCAACATCCTCGAACAAATACTCAAGTCCAATGATATCACCATGGTCGAGTCCTCCATCCCCACGTTTGAGGCATTTTGCGAGCATCACGACCCAACTTCGTTGCTGGGCGATCAGGCCTATCTCCGCCAATATCTGTCCATAGTTCAGCGGTATGCCTCCTTGGCCTCAACTCGCGCGATTCCCGGCAGACTTGAGCCTAGTAAGCCATTGGCACTGCGGTGGAGGAACTCGGGTTTGGAGGCCATCAAGAGCATTGCCTCGTCGGAGGCCTTGTCTTCGGTGACGACCCAGCAGTATGGCATCGCTATTCCCATGGTATTGGAAAATCTTTGGACAGACAACGAGGACTTTTTGGATATTCTGCACCAACGAGCAGAAATGGACGACAAAATAGGAGGTTCGCCATTGCTAAGGCGGCGGACTAGTATTGCTACAGTACAAACGGCCGGGACAGATGGGGAGCCAAACCCTATTGCGCTCGCGGGGACGGCTGTTGATGCAGACAAGCTGGCAGAGGAAGACATTGGCGTCCTGGCCATGCAATGCCTCAAAGAAATCTTCGTGGCCCCAAATCGACCTCAGATCCATGCAGCAACTCTGGCTGTGCTGAAATTCATCGAGGAGCGGGTGAGCCAACGGGAGCCGGTGGTGAGGACCGATACGCACGGAAAGGATAGCGGCTGGGCTATCAAGATCTTCTTGCTGGCTGCTCGCTGGACGCCAGTGGCCGATCGATTCACCATCCTCGTGACAGCAATGGACACACTCGCGGCATATCCACTGACCGATGAGACCTTAGAGCAGCACATTGTGATGGCGGCCATTATTGGTGCACTTTTGCGGTCTGACATCAACCTGATCGGTCTTAGTGTCATGGATATTCTTCTGCAGTTCATTGCACATATTCGACGACTTGTCCAGATGCCAGGGGACCCGAACAGCATGAGAAGCGAGCCCCTCAAACCTGGCATGCCGGACCCGCGTTCGCCGGCGACCCTTGAATTTGCCGAGAAGCTTGACCGAGCCGCCGCTGAGCGTAATAATCTGCTTCTTCGACTGCAAGAGTGCATCGGAGACCTGGCCACACATGTGTACTACGCCGATCAGATTTCTGATATGATTGGCACCATTCTTGCCAAGCTCAAGCCTGCGAGATCGAATAGTGTTTCTGGATCCCCGCAGGGCGAGAAGGCGGACGGAACCCCTGGATCGTCGGCGAACGCGCTGGCTGACGAGCAGCATATTGATTCTCTCTTCGCCCTTACCGTTGCAAAGATAGCAGCTTTGAGAGCCATCAAGTCTATTCTACTGGTGGCAAATCCCAGGAGCAAGATGAGTGGCAATGTCGGGCTTTCCAGAAATCATGTGCCTATTTCCACATGGGATGGCACTCAGTGGCTGCTGAGGGATCCGGATGGGTTGGTGCGCAAGGCGTATGCCGATGCTTTGGTGACCTGGCTTGACCGAGAGACCACGAGCGCCGATGGGAGAGCCCGAGACGAGACGGCGAGGTCAGCCATGAAGAACAAGGATGCTCAAGCGGCAGCCCTTGCGAGAAGGGCTGTCTCGAGTGCTTCCACTCGGGAGAAGCCAGTCAAGATGCCGCGGTCACAGTTCCTACAGCTCATACATCTTGCTATTTACGACAACGCGGTCCAGTATGTTGATTACGAGACGGACATGGTTTTGCTTCATGTACTACTTGCCAAGTTGGTCAGCCAGCTTGGCATCAATTCTGTCAGGTACGGACTGCCCATGATCTTCCGGCTCCAGGAGGACATCCAAGATGCCGAGACGCCTATTCAAAAGGTTCGCATTGGCAGCTTGGTCCACGGCTATTTGTGGATCTTGACGGAAAAGTTCGAGTTTGAAGGCGTGCCTGTTGGGAGGGCTATACACAACGAGATTGTGCGTCGCCGCAGCAAGAACTTCTGGGTGGAAGGCATCAACGTTCCGGTTCCTGCCATGGAGCTGGTGGGGACACCTGGTATGGCCCGGCCACAGCCAAGGTTACCGCTCAAGGAGATTGAATCTGAAGCATTGCTTCCCTTCGATGAGCGCGACGCATTGATTGATGCGGTTTGCGCCGGTTATCAGACGTTGACGACCTCACCACCGACGAGCCCAGCCGCTAGCCCCGGCCGGAGTTTTACTCACCCAATGCTGGGCGCCAACCTGAACGCGATCCCAACAATCGAGACGGAGAACGAGGTGCCAGATCATATTCGTGAGCAAATGCATAACGAGTGGAGCCGTGAGATTGTTCTGGCGGCTGTTCAAAATACTAGCAAATCCGCCTCTCTCGCCGGGTCGCGAACCACTGGCACCCGTCATGGAACCAACGGGGGCCTTGCAGTCAATGGCAACGGCCTTCGTCCAGACCGGATGTCTCCTCACGGCAGCAAGACAAATCTTCGTCCTTCCACATCGCCTGCGGGCCTACGAAAGTCGAGCTTGCGCAGTGGCCACTCGCCAGCCCCGACCAACACTACCGATGGTAAGGAGCAGGTAACCTCGGTTGAGCAGCTCAAGCTTGTCTTGTCTGGCCATCTTCAGCCACCATCGACCTCACACGGTGCAGGGTTCCAGCCGCAGCATGATGACTCCAGCAGCGACAGCCTTGTCAGTTATGAAATGACACCGAGCGAGCTCTCCTTCAATCCTCCTGTTGCCGGCGAGATGCCTACAGTGCCTGAGGGAGGAGGTCTGGAGTTGAACAAGGTACCCACTTACCACGAGCGCAAATCGTCTCTTCCAGGCGGCCCTCTCAGCTCCCACCCAACAAACGAGGAGGATGAGGACCAAGCCGGGACTGTACCCCCAGTCCCAAAGATCCCGGAGGGTGTGCCAGGAGTACGCGTGCAGAAGACGTCGGCCCATGATTTCGCGACATTACCAAGACCGTCCACGTCGAAGCGAAGTCTCAAGAGCCGTGGTGGCGGGCAGGATCGGTCGTTGTCGTCGTCTTGGATGTCGGCCGAGGATAAGCTGCCGGTGATGGATCTTCAGGCGTTGTTGAAGGGGATTGATAGCCATGGTGCAGATCAGCATATGGGGAGCATCACAAAGCCTCCTTATTAGAGCACAGAGTTTCAACACACACATCCTGGGAACGGGGGACCTAAAAGTAGGGACAAGCATTTGCATTTCTTTTGTCACTGGTCCAAGACGGGACGGACAAGAAAAGTGAGAGCATATATTTGGAAGGGAGGCAATTCTTTGTTTATTAATGGCGGTGAAGCAGCAGTTGGTTTTTTTTTACTGAATCTTTGACGAGACTAATGGGGCTTGGAAGAGGGGGGTGGAGGGGTTGTAGTTGTATAGCTTTTGGTGACGGGTGTCTTCTAGCACATTGTTTAGCCTTTTTTCATTCGTACATATATTCATCTTTTATCATGATGACCTAGCAAGATAAGAGAGAGCTGATAACCACTGGGAAGGAGGCAATCTTAGCTTGTGTTGTAATACATAACAATTGATAGAATCGGCCTTCAAAGGCAATACAGTTGTTGTTAAAAGACAAAGTGATGTCATCTTCAACGTTTGACCTAGCTGTGGGCCCCTCTTTGGTGGGACCTGACTAGGTAATCGATAAGGTAGCTTGATCCCTGTTCGACTTACCAAGCAGTTTTAACGACCGCCAAGACTTTTTCAGAGCATCCAGACCCTCCAAAATGTTTTCTTGAGCTGCGCCGATCGACGAGCTTCCACCGTGGGGTTCTTTTTTTTGTCATAAATAGTTAGTTACCTTAGGTATTCACTTTTTCAGGGGTGTAGATAGTGCATGTATCTCCTCCTCCCTCCTCGACAGGCCTCCTTCTCTCTCCCGTAGCAACCACCCTACCTATTCATTATATATCCCTTTCCACCACCACCACCGCCACTAGAGGTTTTTTTGCGAAAACATGGCGCCAGCAACGAGACTGTGTCTCTTCTCCCTGCCCCTCCGCGGCGCGGGGAGGACGGCCCTCACGACAACGACGACGACGACGACGACGGCAGTGCCCAGAACAGTGGGTGTGCTGAGGAGGATGATGATCCACACCAACCCGCCCCAGCCGGCCAAGGTGGTGCCCGTGTACGGCACCGGCCCCCCGCCCGAGCCCCCCGCCCCGGCGGCCGAGTACGCGGTGGAGGAGCGGCTCGCGCGGAGGAGGAAGCAGGCCGAGATGCTCCGGCAGGCGAGGGACATGAGGAAGAACGGGAGCAGGACGTCGTCGGACCCCAACGCGCCGGTGGTGAAGAAGCGGTTTTGGAAGGATGTGGCTATCAAGGAGGTTGATGGTTTGTTTCTTCCCTTCCCCTTCCCCTCCCCCCGTCTTTTTTTCTTTCTTTCTGTAAGATATTGACATTATATGTTCTGTGCTGTGACAGGCGCCCTCCAAATCCACCTCGACACCCGCCCCCTCCGCCACCCAACCACCAAATCCATCATCCGCCTCCCCCTCTCCAAACCCCAGCTCGCGCACGCGGTAGCGGTCGAGTGGGACCAGCTCCTGTCCGCCCAAGAGGCCACAAAGCAGCACCTCATCCCCCTCACCTCGCTCGTCTGCCGCGCGATTGACATTGCTGCTGACGACGCTGCCGCTACCCATACCAACACACCCCCTGGCTCTCCGGCCGCCGCCGCCCCAATCAGGGAGGCCATCGCCGCCAGTCTGATGCGCTACCTCGACACCGACTCCCTCTTGTGCTGGGCGCCGCCGGCGGATCAGGACGACCCCCACGCCCCGAGCAGCTACCTCAACGATGAGGGCAAGAGCCTGAGGGATCTGCAGGAGGAGGCGGCGGGGGGGGTGGTGGGGTGGTTGACGACCAAGGTGTGGCCCGGGGTGAACATCGTGCCTGTTTTGGAGGACAGCGGGAGCATACTGCCCAGAAAACAGGAGGAGGGCGTGAGGGAGGTGGTGCAAGGGTGGGTGTTGGGGTTGAGTCCCTGGGAGCTGGCGGGTATTGAGAGGGCGACGCTCGCGGGGAAGAGCTTGCTTACCGGCGCGAGGCTGGTTGCCGAGTGGAGTGAGGAGATGCAAGACTTGAAAGAGGGCGAGGAGAGAAAGTTTGGGGTGGAGGAGGCGGCGAGGGTGGTGAGCGTCGAGGTGGAGTGGCAGACGAGGAGGTGGGGAGAGGTGGAGGATACACACGATGTAGAGAAGGAGGATTTGAGGAGGCAGTTGGGGAGTGTCATCTTGCTTGTTGGGGGCACTGGGAGGTAGAGCGAGTAGAGGGTGGTAGAAGTGTAAGATGGGGGGGTCTGTAAGATATGGGAAGAATAGATGGCTAGAGGGGAGGGTATACAAAAGTCACACAGTCCCTTTGAGCAACAAGACTCACTTCATTCATCGTAGCCAATGTCTTACAAAACTTTACATTTCAAACAAAAGAAACTTGTATAAATTCGCTCATAAAGAACTCCCCCCCCCCCCCTTAAAATCCCAATACATGCCTCCAGCTGCCCAGCAGAAAACCCCCAAATCCCAAAAACTCCAAAGAAAACAGAACCATCATCGATATAACCCCCATCAACCACCCCCCTCAAGCCAACCCCCCACTCTTCATCCTCTCCTTCAACATCTCCCTCAAATGCCCATTCAACTGCTTCGTACTAACTCCCAACAACTTCTTCTTCTTATTCTTCTCCCCATCCTCCCCCAATTCCTCCTCCTCCTCCCTCTCAAACTCATCCAAATCCACATCCCGATACACCTGCCCCGTCACCGCCGCCGCCAAACTCTTCACATCTCTCGCATTCGCCCACCCGGCCGTCTTCCCCAGCTGATGCAAATACCTCAGCACCTTCTCCTTCTCCTCATCCCCCGGGTCAAACTCATCCCTCAGCTCAATATCCTCCTTCAGCAACAGATTCTCCAGATGCTGCTTCGCCTTGGAAGCCGTCATGGTCGGGAAGACAATCTCGGTAGCAAACCTCCCCTTCAGCCCGGCATTGACCTTCATGAGGTTGTCCATGTCCTTGTCATACCCCGCCAAAACAATAATCATTTTGCGGAGGTAGCGAGGCTTGGTCATGCAATCGACTAGCTCCCCAATGGCTTCTTCTTCATACGAGCCATGGCCGGTAGCGCGGTTACCTCCCCCTAGACGGTAGGCTTCGTCAATAAACAGGACCTTTCCGAGGGCTTTTTCAAAGAGGTTGATGACCTTGGGGGCGGTGTGGCCCATGTATTGGCCGATGAGGTTGCTGGCGGAGCACTCGATGACTTCGTTGGTGGACAAGAAGCCCATGTCGTAAAAGATCTGGCCGATGATGCGCGCGGTGTGGGTTTTACCCGTGCCTGGGGGGCCTTTGAAGATGAAGGTGAAGGGCACGATTTCACGGGGGTCTTTGCCGCGGCGGCGCATGTTTGCTGCGAGGCGCTGGTATCCCTCGAATTTGGAGATGATGGGCTCGAAGCCGAGGAGGGAGGAGAAGAGGGATTTGCATTTGGAGGAGGCAGTGGCACCGCGGTTCCAGTCTGGATCAAAGTCCTCGCGATTGAGGACAATGCTGGATTCGGAGTGAGTGAGAATGTCAACCTTGTCTGTGGGTGTGGCGGTTGATTTTGCTGGCGGAGATGGCTCGGGCTCTCCTTTCTCTGGCTGAGTGGTGTCTGCTGGAGGCTCCGCTGCCTTGGTTTTGACGGCTGTGGGCAGGTCGACCTGGGCTTGGGCTAGTTGTTCTCCGGCCACAGGTTCTTCGTTCTCGACCTGAGTTACCGGGGGCAGTTCCACTGGCTTTTCGGCGGGCTGCTTCTCCGCACCTTCGGCCTCCGCGTCTGCCTTCTTGATTCTCGCACGATATCGAGTCTTGGCTTGATTCAGCAGGTTGTCAACGTCACCACCATTGCCAAAGTTGGGACGATCCCTCGCTCTCCGGAGAACTTCACCTGCCACTTCCATGGCTTCCTCATCAGCTGTGATCTCCTCCTGGGCCATTTTCAATCGCAGAATCTCATTCAGCGTCTTGTCGTCGTAGCTCTGGAACCGGAAGGCTTCTTCCAGAGGGAACCGTCGCCGCAAGCCAGGGTTGCACTTTTGGAACATCTCCTCCATCATGTCGGCATAGCCAAGAAGCAGAACACAACGATCCTCGCCTGGCTTGTTGTGAATTTTGGAGATGATGACATCGATACAACTAAGGCGGTACTCATCCGACTCGGAGCTCGTTCCAGGACGACTACCGTGGTAGAACATGTGAGCATCGTCAATGATTAGCACCTTCCCAATCGTTGAATTAAGAATCTGAGCCGTCTTGACCTCGGACTCGCCGATATACTGCCCGATGAAATCCGCTGGCGTCTTGAAGACAACGTCTTTTGTAGTTAAAAGCCCAGTCTCGGCCAGTATTTGGCCGTAAAGCTTGGCCACCGTGGTCTTTCCAGTACCGGGAGGACCCAAAAAGACTTGGTTCAAGGTGGTCTTGAGTGGTTCCTTGCCGAGGATTTCGCGACGGTAGTTGGCTTTGGCCCTGTCGAGCAGCTCACCAATCGCTTTCTTGACGTCTTTGAGGCCAGCCATTTTGTCCAGCTCTTGCCAAGCTTTGCTCTTGTGTCGAATATCTTCAGGCTCGGGCCCGATGATGTCTTCCTTGGTGAGAAGTCGGGTGTTTGGCTTTGGCTTTGGCGCTGTATCCATTGGCAGAAACGAGAGATCTACTTCATCATTCTCATCAGAGGAAGCAGCACCCTCACTCTTTTCATCATCGGCCTTGGTCTCGCCCTCAGCCAATTTCTTGTCCGCTTGACAATCGGTGTCAGCCTTTGTATCCCCATCGGCAGGTTGCTGTGCCTTGGTTTCAACCTCGGCCGTAGTCTCGCCGTTGGTTGCCTCTTCTACTCTGGCTGGCTCCTCGTCCTTAGTAGCCTCGACATCCTTGGTAGACTCAACGTCTTTGGTGGACTCAACATCCTTGGTGGACTCAACATCCTTGGTGGACTCAACGTCCTTGTTGGGTTCGACATCCTTGGTAGATTCGACATCTTTGCTTGACTCAACGTCCTTGTTGGGTTCGACATCCTTGGTAGACTCGACGTCTTTGCTTGACTCGTCGTCCTTCTTGGGCTCTTCGTCCTTCTTGGGCTCTTCGTCCTTCTTGGGTTCCTCAGTCTTCTCGACAAGGCCAGGCTTGGTCTTGTCATCGGCCGGGCTCTGGTCCGCCTCTTGAGATTCTGTTTCAGCAACCTTGGTATCGTTTTCTGTCGACTTTTCGGACTTCTCCGGCTCCTTCAGATCCTCAGAAGCTTTGTCATCCAGTGACACGGGCAATGGGAGCTTCCTATGCTTCATGAACTTAATCAAACGATCGGGGATCTCCTGGGCCCTGAGGTCTTTGTATTCGACAAAGCTGGACAGCACCTCCTCGCCTTCCTTGATCTCCTTCTTAAGCTTCTCGATCTTAGCCGCAAGCTCGACTTCTTCTGGGCTCAGCTCTCGTTGCTTCTCCTTGGGATCTTCCTTGTCGGCTTTGACGTCCTCTTCTCCGTCTTTTGATTCGGACTTTGCAGCTTCTTGCTGGGGCGTGGCCTTATCTTCTGCAGATGTGGCATCTTTCTCCGAATCAACCTTCTCCTCTGTGGATTTGGTGCCTTCTTCCTCGGCCTTTACAGCTTCGGAATCAGGTTTGACCCCTTCTTCCACGACCTCAGCAGCGTCTTCAGTCTTGACAACTCCCGTAGACTCGGCAACCTCTGCAGTTTTGACCCCTTCCTCAGCCTTCTCAGCACCCTTGGGCTGGATGACTGTCGCATCCTTCTCGTCGACTTCTGTTGGACTAGCATCGTCTTGAGATGTCGAAGCGGATGTTGATTGCACCTGGACATCGCTTGAATCCTCTGTATGCTCTGACCTGGTGGCCTCTTCCGGCACGGTGGAATTTTCAACCTTGGATTCCTCGGGTGTCTGATCCTTGATCGCGTCAGACGTCTTAGCAGCCACCTCAGGTTCTGTGGACTGCTTGTCAGTCGACTCAGAAGACGTGCCTGATACAGTCTTTTCTCCTGTTGGGGCACTGTTATCTGCGGTTTGAGAGGGCTCCCCATCAGGATTCGTGGACTTCTCGACTTCCTTGTCGTCGGTGGTTTTCGCCTTGACATCCGTGACAGCAGCTGGTGTGGGGTTCTTCTCTTCCACTGGCTTGACAGCCCCATCATCACCCTCCTGGTTGCCGAGTTCCTCTGGCTTTGGCGTTGTTGAGTCGGTTGAGGAGAGCGCCTTCTCTGCCAAGTGCTCTTGCTCCTCTTCCTTTTTAAGCGCCTCCAGAGCCTGCTGTTCTTTGATCAACTCTCCCAATCTCTCACGCTTCATCTCCAACGCGGCCTTCCACTCCTCAGCTCGCTTATCCTCAGCAGCCTTCCACGTCGCATGCTCCAGGTCAAGCCTGGCAGCCTGTCGGTCCAGTATCTTCTCCCAAGCCAGTACAAGATCGTAGGCATTGGCGAAGCCACCGGACTCACGGTTTCGAGCAACCCGTTTGGCCACGATGCCTGGGTATGGCCCAGTCTCCCCTCCTTCGATAGTGAATCCATTGTGTCGCACCATCTGGAGAAAGATTCGACGCAGTTGTTCGTCATCATAGTCTTTGATCGTCAACCGACGGGGAAACTGCCATCTCGCACTCGGCCGTGAGGCCAACAGCCTCTCCATCGCTGTCTCGGCACCAGCAATGACAACCACCAGTCGAAGACGCTCGGCATGGCGGTCTAGCGTATACAAGAGGTCTGTTCTCACAGAGCGCGCCATCCCCTCGATGGAATCGATAAAGACAAACACCTTTGAATTCTCGCCGTAATTGCTAAGGACGAGGTGGAAGGCCTCAATGTCCTTGTCGCCTTGAAAGTCAAACCCGGATCGCTTCTCATTGTGCGGACTGTTGACAGAAGACCATGCGGCGCATTCCTTGAGCAGAGTCCGGTAGATGGTCGCCAGCGTTTTCTTTCCCGTTCCTGGGTTGCCAAGGAGCGCAAGGTTGAACTCTTGTCTTCGAAGCATCCCCTTTCTGTTCCTTGCCGCGTCAACGGTAGACTTGATGGTAAGGAACTCCGACTTGACTTGTTCAAGACCAACCATGGCCATTAGCTGGTCAATCGCTGCACTCTTCTCCCCCAATTCCTTTTTGCGGCGCTCCCATTCCTTTTCAGGGGCCAGGAGTTCGACACCGTCGGATTCCTTAGCCACCCACCTCCGATCGAGGGCGGGAAGGATGTGCATACCCGGCCGACTGGGGCTTGGCTTCGGTTTTCCGTTGGCATCCAAGGGAATCTCTTCCGTTTCATTGGGGTCGGCTCTGATACCCTTGAAAGGATCGTGTGGAGGGTCGGGAATGGGTAATGGTGCTGGGGCTGGTGCGGGTGCTGGGGCTGGTGCGGGTGCTGGCGGGGGTTCTTGCTTGACTTCCTCTGTGGTTTCCTCCTTGGCCTCCTCTTTGGCTTCCTCGGGCTTGTTCTCTTCCGCAGTTTCTTCCTTGCCCTCGCCCTCTTTAGTCTCGCCTTCTTTGACATCCCCCTCCTTGGCCTCTCCTTCTTTGGCATCTTCCTCTTTGTTGTCTCCCTCCTTAGCATCTGCCTCCTTGGCCTCTTCTTCCTTGGCCTCTTCTTCCTTGGCCTCTTCTTCCTTGGCCTCTTCTTCCTTGGCCTCTTCTTCCTTGACCTCTTCTTCCTTGGTCTCCCCATTCTTGGTATCTGCCTCCTCAGTCTCTCCCTTCTTGACTTCACCATCAGCCTCTTGCTTGACCTCCGGCTCTTTGACTTCTCCCTCAGTCGTATTTGACTTGGCCTCGCCATCCTTGGGTTGTTCGTTGGCTTCAGCCTCTTTGGGAGCATCATCAGCAGACTCTGCTTTGGATTCCTCCTTTTGGCTGGCATCTTCCTTCTCTTCACCCTCGGGGGTCACATCTTCCTTGGCATCCTCTTTGGCATCGTCCGCGGAGGATGCCTGATCTTTCTTGTCCGCCGCAGTGTCTGGAGTAGCCTCTTTGGGGGTATCTTCCTTGAGAGAGTCCCCGGCAGCATCATCCTTTGCTTTCTCCTCTTCAGGAGGAGACGCTACTTGAACCGCCTGATCTTTGGCAGTCATTCCTTCTGCATCTGGGGCATGCTCTGAGGGAACGGCATGATCCTTGGTGGCGACGGTTTCATCCGTGACTGTGATGGCTTCAGCTACCTGGGACTTTGAATTGCCTGGATCTGGAGATGTGGAAATACCTGGCTCCTGGGTGATTGATTTCGGTGGTGTTTGATTGTTTCTGATCTTCTCGAGGTCCTCCAGGAATTTCACACCGCCCAGTCTCTCGATCTCGTTAGCAAAGGTCGCGATCAATTGAGCGGCCCTGACAATGGCTTCTGGGTCTGATATGTCCAACACCGGCTTGATGGCGGGTGGACTGATGGCTTGAGTGGCGTTGTCGGTGTCCGGTGATGGGGGAACTTCCACCACGGAGACCTTGGTGATGGTGAGCTTCTTGTCGTCGGATGAATCCATGTCTGCTTCAGCGGGTGTGGACATGAAGGAGCCCGTCTCGCTGTTGTTCTTGTCGAGCACATCGTACTCGGACTCTGAGGACTCGGGGTGGTTGGGGTTGGGGTTGGGGTTGGTGGAGGGGTTGTCGTCCATGATTGGGGCCATGCTTGTTTGAATTATGTGCGGGGGAATGGGGGGCCGGGACGGTAGGAAATGGAAGCCAAAACCTCGAGGGAGGACGCAGCGATGAAGAATGAAGATAGGAAAGTCGAGAAAAAGGATGGTTTGGTGTGGCGGAAAATGATGAGAGGACGGATTCGTATCTGTCTAGGCAGATTTCCAGGCTGCAGCGGTGAGGGCCACCAGCTGCAGCTGCTGCGCAGAAGATGAGGCTCTGGATCAACAAAAGCTGGCAAGCTGTCAAGCTGTGCACCAATAGCGCGGGTGCCTCAACGGCCAACAAAAAAATGGTCAGCCTCAAACATCATGCGGCCGCCCTCTTTCTTTCCTCTTCGGATGCTGCCTGACTAATAAACTCAAAGCCAAGCCAAGCCTGGAAGGCACACCCGACCTTTGTCAAACACACCGACAAATCTTGTTTTTTTTGTTTGATTTTCCGCTACATGTGTTGGAACTATCCAATATCAGATAGCCGCTCAAATTGCGGAGAAATCAAAGCCATGTGACTTGTCACATTTATTATCAACAGTAATATATCTAGACCAGCTCGAGATAATATTCTCCGACATCACCACCCCCAACCGCCATCATAACCAACTAACCAGCAGTCTAGAGACCTCCCGTATGCCAGCCCATCGCCGTTTCTGTGTGTCACACCTATCGCGACGACCTGTAGCCACCTTGGCCAAAGTGCTGTGCCCGCTCCGGAGCATCAAAGTGTCTAGAGACCTTGGGATCGTCCGAGTAGACGTGGACTGGCCTAGCTTTCTCCGCCCGCGTATTCTCCTGGTGGCTAGTTTGCGATTCCCTTCTCCTGGAAGACGTCAGTGGCTCGTCGCGTTGCCGTACGCCAGAATACTCTGGACGATCAACGACCTTGGCTTTGGGCTTCGACTCCTCATGCCGGGAAGACCTCTTGGTTGAGGATCTGCGCCCTTGGGGAGTCGCAAAGGTGTTTGAATTGTCCTGGTCCTTCCTGGTTCTGTGACGGTCTTCTCTGCGCACCCTTTCTTCTCTCGCGTGGGCTGGGTCATCGGGAACCCTCTTTTCTCTGCGTCGGTGTTTGTTGCTGGGCCTTTCTTCTCTCGGGAAATCTTGGTCGGGTACGCTTGTTCGAGGAGGCCGACTTCGGACATATTCTTCGCCCTCCGCCTCCGTTTTCGAAGATTTGGAACTTGGGGTCTGAGAAGCAGCGGCTCGAAGTTGAGGATCAGGGTGTCCGGCTAACCATAGGCGGTATTCTTCGGTGATCTGCTCCGTGTCCGAGGACGAGCTCTCCCGTGCCTTTTGTTCTAGGGCATAGTTTTCTTGAGGGTGGTGTACTCGAAGGTGAGCTTTCATGGCTGGGTCAAATCTCGAAAAACGGTTAGAACATCTCCCTGTGTTGTCCGAATACATATAGTAGCATTCCAGGCCATTGTTCCACTCCTTTCCCGCTGCTAAGCGTTGATTAGACATTGATGGATTTCGAAGGACGTGTTAGTGACGGTTGGTGGCGAGCACGGTAACATGAGTAGAGAAATTGGTAATGATTGGAGGTAGGTCTGGTTGTCATAGATATACTGGGGCCACAAACTTGATATATAGGCAATTTTCCCGTTGCCTCATTCTCTCGGGCCCGGGCGTGGTGCATCATGTTGGGTGTTGGCTGTACTTTCTGGTGGGAATGACCATGGCGTGCAGTCATACACACGCTTTGTGACACACTCAAAACCCCCTCGTGCGGTAAAGAGAGTCCAGACGATATGGTGCCCCAACTCTGTTTGCCCACAGATACCGAAAGCCCAAGACACCATGACTCCCTCTCGTGGTCTCGTGGAGACTGCGTGTCAAGCACCTCACACAGGCACCCACCAAAATGCAGAACGGGTTACTAACAAGACCAGGTGACATGTGCTACATCTACATCATCATGGACTCTATCTTCCTGGTTGTGGGTCGTGGTTGCCAAACGGATGTCAGCTATTGCTCTTTGAAGAGGAAGGCGCAGGCGGTAAATTAGCATATGGGAAAGTGTCAACATCAGACGAAGACCTTGTAGGCAGGTGCCAACCTTGTGTTGCTCCTTCCACGTCTCAAGTATCCATACGTAACCTGTCAAAATCATGTCCCTTTTTAACACATTACCACACTAACACACTACCATATTAACACATTATCACATTAACACATTACCACCCCCCTATCCATCCTCCCCTCTATAGACCATTCATATTCCTAAAGTCATCAAACATACCATTCATACCCCATAACCCCCACCCAGGTGCCTACCATGTGTCCCAGTTCTAGGTATTCTACTCCTCCCTCAACACCCCCTCCCAAACCCTCACCCTCCCCACCCTCCTCCCCCCCTCCCCATCCCACAAACTCCTACAAGGCACCACCAACCCCTTCCCCTCCTCCCCAAGCCTATACCTAAACCCCCCATCCAAATACGTAACAACCGGCACCAACCCCCTCCCCTCCAGCTCCCCCACCACGCCAGCAACCCCCTCCACCACCACCTCCCTATCCACCCCCTCCACCACCACCGTCTGCACAAACCTCTTTTCCACCACCACCTGCCAGACATTCTCCCCCCTCTTGACAACCTCCACACTGTCCTCCCCAGCAGAGGCAACACCAAGATGACCCTGCCACTCCACCCCGCTCCCCCTGGGTAGCTCCTCCACCTCAGCCACAAAAACAGGCGGAATCGTGGTTTTGGTTGATACCACACTCCAATCGGGGAGTTGCGGGCCAGATGGGCTTTGGGTTTGGCCGCCGCCGGTAGAGGCGAAGGAGGCATAGGCAGAGTTGTACTTTTTGTCCCAGATATCCGGCCCGTCCTCATCCTCCTCTTCATCTTCCCCTTTAGGGAGGGCATGAGCCAGTTCCCAGACTTTAGCTGCCAGTCTGACTTTTTCCTTCATATTTTCAGAAGCAGGAAAATAGGCCACCCCCGAGGTGAACAGCTGCACACCGGTTTCGACGCCAATCCTAAAAAGGTGCTGCAGGGAGAGGACAAGCTGTGTGTTGAGGTCTTCTGGCGGCGGGAGGGTCATGGTTGCTGGGATGAGGGGGATTTGGCCCGCGATTCTGACTGCTTTGGCTTGCGAGCTGGGGAAGAGGGGGGTGGTGATGGCTTGGGAATAGGGGCCGATGTTGGCGGGGGCCCAGTAAGACCTGCTTTGGACGTGGAGGCCATCTCTTTGGATGTCTGGGGTGGTGGAGAGGGCTAGGGCTATGACGATGTTGATGCCTTTGGGGAGGAGATCACCGCAGGAGATGCAGACTCGAGAGGGGGGGTTGGGGAAGGGGAATAGTTCGCCGTAGATGGGGTTTATGGTGGCAAAGTCGGACATGTTGCGGAGGAGGATGGTGGTGGAGAGGATGACGGTGGAGGGGAGGGATTGGGAGGCGAGGTAGGCCTCGATGAGGGTGGTGATGGAGGTTGTCTCGTCTTTGATGGAGGGGTGGTCGATGGAGGTGAAGACTAGGTGTTGGACGGTGGAGGGCTGGAGCTTGCTGAGATCGGGAAGGGCGATCTCTGTGCTAGTCTCACCGTCTCCAAGGCTCAGGTCTTGTATTGGCAGCTCGTCACTTGACGTCAGAGTCTCGAGTATGGCCTTAAACTTGTCATCCCACAACTCTGGCACCCTGATTTTCCCATGCCTCAACTCCTCCTTCACCTCCAGCCTCGCCCCCGTAATGCTCAACCAAGCCGTCCCCCCACCCTCCCTCACCACCCTCCTCCCCTCCTCCTCCACCACGATCCTCTTCTTAAACAACCCCCCCGGCCCATCCACAACCAGCGTCTCAAACTCCCCTCCCTCCCCAATAACAGCCCCCTTATCCAGCCCACCTCCAAAAGCATACTTTCTCATCCCCCTCTCCACCCTCTCCTTCCCCTGCCTACTCGCAACATTAACCCACAAATCCCCCTCCTCCAACCCCCCACTGGCAACCTTGATAATCCTCGCCTCCAACCCGGCCTGCTCCATATCCAACAGCAACTGCCCGTCACCACCACCACCACCACTACTAGCCGGCCCAGGCAAAGAAGGAAACTTCCACAAGTACGCCAACGGCGTCAACCCCAGCCTCACAGCCACACTCTCCACCCTCGTCCGCTGGTACGTACTCAGGATGGCCCCGGCACAAACCGCGTTGGCCTCGGGGTGCCTCCGCTTGATGCCCTTGAGGAGGTAAAACATCGACTCTGCCTCGTCGTGCCTCCGCTCGTGGACCTCCTCCGGGGTGGAGACGTAGTGGGAGTAGTCCCTGCCGCGCTGGGTCGCGCCCGAGGGGCTGATGGACTTGCGGTAGAGGGGGAGGTTGGTGGCCTGGGCGTAGAGGGGGATGAGGGAGTGGCCTACGGTTTGGTACATGTGGCTGTTGAGGTCTTCCTCCTCTCCTTCTTCTTCTTCTTGATTGGCGGGGGGGATGGTGGTGGTGGTGGTGGTATTGGTGGTGGTGGTGGTGCCGGGACCGGGAGGTGGGGCCGCATCATCGGACACGGAAGACGACGGGCTTGTCCGGCCTGTCCCGGTTCCCCCCGTACCGGCGGCGGTGGAGGGATAAAGGTTGGCCAGGGCCACGACCCGGTGGCCGTTTTCCCGGCAGTGAAGCAAAGAGTAGAACGAGTCTTTGCCGCCGGAGATGAGGGCGATTACGTTCAGCCTCTCGGCCGCCGCTTGGGGTGGTGGTGGTGGTGGTGGTGGTGGTGTGGTTGCCATATTGGGAAGGATACCTAACCTAGTTGCTTGTTTGTTATCGGGTTATCTTTTTTCTTCTTTGGATGTCAGTGTTATCGTGATGGTGTGGATCTTGTTCTCTGCTACTAGAACTGAAGAGATGAAAAGGGCTCCAGCAGCAAGCAAGGCCAAAAGAGTCGGTCGAGAATCAAGTGTGGATCTTTTTCCAAAACTATCGTGGACCGAGAGAGACAACACACAGACGTGGTCCACCATCCCCACAAATTTGGAGAATTATGTGTACAGTGTACACACTACCTCAATGAAATTTCCTCCGAGGTACGGATAGGCATAAAAATAGTACGACGGGGAAATTAATGATGCTGGCAGGGTTTAATGCTGGAGGTTTTTGGGTTTTTGGTGCCTGAATATACTCCGTATGGCTCCATCCAGTGAGGAGTCTTTTTTGAAGGGAGGGCCAGAGCTTCCCGGCAGAGCTCTCTCGAGCTCCGAGAGAGAAAGCTCCAGCCAGATCGCATCGATGTGGTGGGGTTTTGGTGTGTGCTTTATTTTAGTGATGGAATGTTTGTGTAAGATTACACTTTTTATGTACGGTAATGCAAAAAAAGTCTCACCTTGACTCCCCTCACCTCCCCTCACCTCCTCACCTTACCTACCGCCGGTGAAGCCCCTCGGAATACGGAGTACAGATACATAATAAACCCAACGTCAGTAGCTTCCCACAACCGTGGTGTCGGTGTCGCTGTCAATATTAGCGAGTCAGTCTTTTTTTGCTAGCTCCGTCACCGGCACATGGTTGATGGAATCTTCGCCGATCTTTTCCCCCCTTCTCTTTCAACTTTTCCCAGTTGTTTTTGATGAACCTCGTCCGTCAGTCGAACCACCACCAAACTCGCACCGCCCGTCGTCCGATTCCTGGGGTCTTGTCCCCACTCGGGTATAACGTGTAATAGCGCAATGTATGCAAAATAAAATTTTCGGGAGTTGACATTGGAAAATCGACTAAAAAGGCCTACCTACGAGCCACAATTAGGCACTTACTAGCCACCCACCTAGCTAAAGCTCATATCCCGAGTTAAGGCTATAGTATATTATATATTAAGGCTATATACCTCTTGTAAATAGCTTTATTTTACTTATATCGCGGTTACGTATTATATTGTATATACTACTACCGTCAATATATATTTTCCAATTATAAATAACGTTTATATATAAATTTATATATAAAAAACATATTGCAATTAAAAAAATAAAAGTGCATAATAAAATAAGTAGGCAATTACATTTGTAAGTATTTAATTAAATATTAGTTCGATGCAGGCCTTAGCGTATAGTGTATAGTTAAAGTTACGAAAATGCGGTCGAAATACTGTAATCCCTACTTATATACTGGCAAGTATAGCGTTAAATTAAATGTCAACTCCCGAAAACTTTATTTTGCATACATTGCGCTATTACACGTTATACTCGGGGATCCACGGCGCCCGCCGAGCTGTTCCCTGGCTTCCGTTACGGGGGGTCCGGCCACTCGGGAGGTGGAGCCGTCAAGGTGAGGGACCCCCCTCTTCAGCGCAATTTCGGTGTCGGTGGGAACATCCAATTCCAAAAAGCACCATGCCATGTTTTTCAATTCCCGGTCCTGGGTCGTTGGGGTGGTCCCCTCAGACGACAAGTGCCATGGTCAAGTTGCTCCAGGGGCTCATACCAAGCCGGGCGAATGAACGTCGAGATATTGGAAAAGAGCCATCCCTTTAACTGTGAACTACACGACTTTTTGGCTTGGCAAGGTCTTGACCAATCGATGATTGCGCCTACTAACAAAAGCGGGACGTCTACTTCGCAAGACCTCCAACAGCCCCTGCTCATCCACTGTAAGCCCGCTATAAGCCTTCTGTATTTTTGTGGGCCCGTTACCTTTGGTATTTGTTAATACGGTCTATCTCCCTCCTTACGCCGACCGGGGGCTATCGGCCTATAGTGATTTACAGGGTATTAAATTCCTAAAGTTACCTGCGGGTCCCTAGGCTTAAGTTTGCGCTTAAATTTTACTGCCTTTAATAATTTCGAGAGCGGCGTTAAAGCGTAGCCGCGGTTTTTCTAGGCTAAATTTATAGTATAACCGCTATATGCTATATCGTTAAGTATTAATATATTATATTAATAATACTTTTATAACCGTAATATTAAGTATTAGGTATAGGATAATATTTATCCGGTAATACTTAACTTTAAAAAGCTTTTATAAATTATTTTCTTTTAATAATTTCCTTTACTTTTTCTTTCTACTATTTTACTATTAAAGTTTAAAGCCTTAACCTATTAAATAAATTCCTATTTTAATATTATTATTAATTTACCTATTCTTATAATAAATAAAAATTCCGTTAATTTTAAAATAAATATATAATCTTTTAATTAATTATTTATTGTAGTATTATTATAATATTATAATAGTGCTACTATAGATTTAAATTAATACCGTTAATATTTATTTCCGGATAATTATAACCTTTTAGTATAAACTTTTAAAGATTCTTTTAATATATTTAATTAAAAAAGTAAAAATAATAATTTTAATAGTATATTATTTAATTTAAATTTTCTTAATAAATAATTAATAGTTATAATTTAAAGCCTTCGACGTTAACTTTATAAATATATCTTTTTACTATTATTAACTTAACTTAATTATTATAATATTACCGCTCTTACTTCTTAATACTACCGTAATCTTAATTATACTTTTAACCTTAAATAATCCGATATTATCTTTTTTATAAATAATTTTAAAATAATTATTTAATAAAAACTATAATACTATTATAAGTCTAAAAAATCTATAAATTAAGGTATTTACGGTATTAATTATTTAAGGTAAATTATATATTAATAAATAAATTAAAAGTAATATAATTAATATTAAAATTAATTAACTTTACTTTATTACGAAACTATCTTATATTTATAGTAGTATTAATTACCTTTAATATAAAAACGTTTATAATATAAGACCGGGACTATTATTTTACCGTTTTAAATAATTTTAATAAAAGTAGAAATTTAAACTTTAATTTTATTTATTTTTTTAACTTTAAATTAAATTTAATTAATAAATTTAATAATATTAATAATATTATAAGGAGTTATAAAATAAAGTAAGTTTAGGACGGTACTTTATATAGGTTTTAGTTTAAGGAAAAGATTATTTTATTTATATTAAATTTAAAGGTAAGTAATAAAGGTTTTATTATATTTAATAATATTAAAGAAATTTACAATAAATAATATTTAATAGATAGTTTTAAATATATTTAAGTAAAGTTTAATCAGAAGTAATTTTAAATTAATTATTTTTATTTAAAGAAAGATTTTAAAATTTTAAATAAAAAAAATAACCGACGTTAGCCTTACTACGATATTAAAGTAGATAAGATATTAAAGGTAAAGGAAAGGTTTAATAAAAAGATAAAATATCGATATATTATTAATTAAAAGTTTAAAAAGTAAAAAAGTAATTTAATAAGTGTTTTATTAATTATTAAATGATTTAAGTTAATTTAAATACGTTAAATTATTAGGGCGGTAAAGGGGCGGTTCGATATAAGTATTGAAAAAAATAAGTTTAATAATATTTTTTATATTTTTAAATTATTTTTTAATCCTATTTAATTAATAAATATTAATTTTTACTACGGTAAAATTATTATTTTTAAAGTTAAAACTTTCCTTAATATTTTTAAGGTTTTAAAAACCTATTTTTATAATTATATTATAATTAATTTTAAAGCTTTATAATACTTTATTATTTTTAAATAATATATTATTTATTTCTTTATTTTTAATACTTTTTTTATAAATATTTATAGGACTTTTTAAGGCTATAGTAATATTAAAGTAAAGTAGGACTGGCTTTTAATTATAAGTAGGGCTTAAATTAAGGTTTAAAAGATTGTTAATATAGTAAAGTCTTTTAACTTTAAAAAAATAAACGATAGGCTTATTATATTTTACGCTTTAAGTTTATTTAAATATAAGGTAGTAAAGGCTATTAATTATTTTATTAAATACTTAAAAAAGTAACGATATTATACTTTAAATACTTATACTTTTATTTTTACGTAACGACGTAATATTAAATTATTAAAAAAGTATAAAAGGTTTATATTAATAAATATTATATATAATAGTAATTACTATAAAAAATAATATTTATTTATAGTTATAATTTAAAATAATTATAGGAATTAATTATTAATTATAAATTTCTTTATTTATATTTAAAATAAAGCCGTTATTCCTAAGTATTTATATATAATTTACTTTTAATATAATAAAGAGGCATTTAAGTAATAATTAAAGTATATAATTATTAATAAATCTATTATTAAGTTTTTTATAATTTATAAAACCTTCGGGTATAAATTTAAGATAAATACGTTATAAGTTTATTATTACTTTTATATAAAGTATTTTTAAAAGATTTTAAAGAAGAAAATTCGGAAGAATATTATATATTTATATTATATAGGTATTACTTTATATTAATACCGGTTAAAGTAAAAATATAAAAAATCTATTAAAGTTATAATTAACGTTATTATTTATAAAAACTTTAAAATATATTTTTAAAATTAATAATTAAAAAACTTTTACTTTTAAACTTAATAAACTAAAAACCCGGTACCTTTTTTTTATTAAATTATAATTATTAACTTAATTAAAAGTTAATATTTTAAACTTAAAAATATTAAGCTTAGAATAAAAAAGATTATAAAGTAGAGTTTTATTATTACCGGGGTAATAAAGTAAATAGAAATATATATAAACGACTTTTTTAAAAAAATTAAAGTTAAATTTAAATAAATTAAATATTATTAAAGCTTTATTTAAAGTTTATTTTTTAACTTTAATTTCTAACTTTTATTATTAAAAACTTAAATATCGGTTTTATATTAATATAAAATTATATTTAAATAAATAAGAAAAAAGAAATATTTAATTAATAATTTTATTATTATTTTCTAGGTCTTAAGTAAACCGGTAATAAATATTATAAATAATAACCTTAATAAAGAATCGGGGGGGGGCCGGCTTAATATTCCGCTATTTTTTTTATAAATTATATTAAGCCCCGATATTTAACCGCTTAAAAGTAATACCGATAGTAACGTTAATATTAATAGTAAAATTAATTATAAGGATTTAAAAGATATTAATAATATTAATAATAAATATAATATAAATTAAATTTAAATAATTTATTATATTATTACTACGGTTCCGGCCTGAAAAGTCTTATTATTTAAAGTAATAAGAAAAATCGAAAATCTACCGTTATAATTTAATTAATAATTCGATTATTTAATATTTAAATAAAAAAATATAGATACTTTAATAAATATTAACCTTAATATTACCTTAATATCGTTATTACCCTGGTATAAATATTAATAATTTAAAGTATAATAATTTCTTTATTTTTATATTTAATAATACTATATTTTAAAAAACTTTCTTTAATTAATATATTTCCGTAATTTCTTTACTTTTTAATTAAGGATAGGCTTTTAAATATATAATCGAATTAAATAGCCGGTTATTAAGGAAAAGTTTAAAGTTATAATACTATAGGTTTATTTATAGCGTTATAATAATATATCGGAGCTTTTAAGGTTAAAGGTTTTTATTATTTATAATAATATTAAAAATCGTTAAGACTTAATTAATTAAAGGGTAAGTAAAATACTTAATTCGATAGAGGATTATATACGTTACTTTTTAAATAATAATTTTATTTAAATAGTATTAAATTAATTAAAAAGAATTATAAATTATTACTATATATTTTACTTATAATATTTATTTAAATAATATTATAATATTTAATAAAACTAAAAAATAGATTAAATAATTCCGTTAAAAAGAGAAAATATTTACTTTTACTATAAAAATAACCTAATTACGCCCTATTCTCTCCTTAAAAACTAAACTACGTTAATAAAATTTTTTATTTTAAATACGTTTTAAATAATAATTAATTTAATAATATTAATTTAAAAATTATTTATTATAATTAATTAATATTTAAAAATAACACTAATAATAGCCTAAACGGTAATTAAAATAAGTAAAGTATAGGCTTAATATAAAAAGAAATTTATAATTCCCAAAAAAAATAGCTTTTTTAAAAAAAATTATAAAATAAACTTTTTTAACGCCTTACTTCTTATTACATTAACTATTCCTAATTAAAAATTATAAATCGCAAAATAATATTAAAAACTTATTAACTCTATCGTAAATATTATAACTTAATATAAATAACCTCTAAAAATATTAGAAAATTATATCTGTTTAAAAAAAAAAAAAATCTAATATTTTTTTAATTTATTTATAATTAAATTTATATTGGATTAACGATATTTTATAATAATTAAATATTAATTTATAAAAAAGTAAATATTAAATATATAAAAGATAAAAATATAAGAGTATTTAATTTCGAGATAATTTTTTAATTTATAAGTTATTTAAAAGCTTTAGTTATTATAATTAGGTAAGTAATATATTAATTTTTTTAAACTTACGATTTTTCTTTCTTCCTTTTCTTTTTCTTTAAGCCTTATTATTAAAAAGTTAATAATTAACTTACTACTATTCCTATAAATTTAATTAAATTAAAAGCTAATAAATATTTATTTTTAAATTTATAAAATTACTTACTTTACGGTTCTCCCGTAAATTATTTTCTTATTAAAGTAACGATTTTTAAATAAAGAAGTTAAGTCGTTTAAAAAGTTACTTAAAAAGTCGTTTAATTTTATTTAAATTTTAAACTAATTAAATAAATAAAATTTATAATATTAATTTTTAATACTTTTACTTTTACTTCGGCTTTAAGCCTCGCCTTTAACCCCGTCCTTTTCCTTTTTAAAAATAACTTTATTAATTTACCGTCCCCGGTCCCTTTTTAATCCCTAGCCTTGTTCCGGCCTCTTTTCCCCTTTTTTATAAATAATATTTTAAATTTACCTTTTAATAAATAAATAATTACTTTAACCTTCTTTTAATCCCTTTTTTTTAATACTTTTATTATTTTTAATTTTATACCTTTTAAAATATTAGCCTATTTAAGTAGGTCTTACTTTACTACCGCCTCTTTTTATTTTAATAAAAAATAAAGGAATAAATAAAAGATTATTATTATTAAAGCTATTTAAATAATAGTTAAAATTAATACCGCTTTAACTTTAAACCCTCCTCTTTTAAATATCGATTTAATTATCTTTATTACTTTTACCTTTTATAAAAAATAAAAAACTTTCGATATTTTCTATAAAACTATTAATAACGCCGTTATAAACCTATCTTTCCTTTAACCTCCGCCTCTTTTTTCCTTTAATATAAATTTATTATTTAATTTTCTTTATAAATCCTCTTTAAACTTTAACTTAAAAAAAAAGGGAAAAAATATTACCCCGCCTTTACTTTAACTTTAAAATAAATATAACCCCCTTTCTCTTTTAATTATTACCTCCTCTCTTTAAAATTAAAAAAATATTACTTTTATTATTATATTACCTCCGGTTTACCTTTACCTTAGCTTTAAATTTAAAACCTTTAGCTTTAAAGGTATTAAATACTGTATTATTATCTTTATTTTTAAAAATTAAGTTTTTATAAATTATTATATATTATACTTATTACTATAAAAGCACCTCGGTATTAAATTAATTATTTATTATAAAAAAAAATAAAGATTGTTATTATTAATTAATATAAAAATAATAATAAATATAAAGTAATATGTAATATATACTACCTTATTTATATTATTTATATTACCGAAAATAAAAATTCCGCTTACTTTAATTAAACTAATAAAATAATAGGCTTACCTTAGTACCGGACTATTAAATAAAATAAATTAATATAATAATAAGATTTAATATTTTTTACTTTCTTTATTATTTTTAAAAAAGTATTTATAAACTAATAAATATATTTTAATTTCCCCTATTATAATACTACTATAGGACCGAAGCTAATATATTTAAGTCTCGCTTAAATTTATTAATAAAATAAAGGTTTAATATAATTAAGTTTAAAAAAACGCCGGTTTAAAGGTACTTACTTTTAATAAACGCCTTATTATTAAAATCAGTAAGTTTAAATTATATTATAATAATAAATATAGTAATTTAATTAATAATATAATAATAAATAAAGTTAAAAAAAAGGTTTAAAAGGTTAAGGAGGAAGTTAACGTTACTATCTTTTACTCCTTTACTGCCCCGGCCTTAGCTTCCTTAATAGCCTTTATCTTTTTTACCTTAATTATTTCTTCGCTAGCCTTTTTTAATTACCTTATATTTATTACCTTACTTATATTTACCCCGGCCCCCCTTATTTAAACTTTTATTTTTAAATAAAACTTTTTTACTATTACCTTTATTATTACTTTTATTACCGCCGTTCCTACCGCTATACCGCTATTACGCCGAAATATATTTACTTTAAAATAAATTATTAACGCTTTTAAAGTAAAAAATAATTTATTTAAATTTTAAAAGGAAAATCGGGTAAGGGAGAAGGAGGAGGAAAAGGAAGAGGAAGAAAAAGAGGAAGAGTAGTTTAAGTTTTATAATTTTTTTTTTTTTTATTTTATTAATAGATTTATTTTTTTTATTTTTTTATATAAAAATATTTTTCTATAATAATACCGCTATATTATTACCCTAACTTTAAATTTAAATTATTTTATAACGTTTAATATTTACGTTTATAATAATAAGTAGTAATATTTAACGTTTAAAAATTATAAAGTCTATCGGACCGATAAAAACTTTAATAAAATAAACGCGATATAGCCGTAAAGCCGTTACGGTAAAGGGGTAAGTACATGCTTTTCCCGGGGCTAGGACCTTCGTTAATACTTATAAGGCCCCTATACGGTATAAAGATTTCTCTATAGGGCGCTACGTTGGCCGGGGCTGGAAATTAGTGGCGAGCCTTGGTGAGACAGGAATCTCCGCTCCGCTCCGCAGCAGAGGCATGCATAAATCTCTTGTAATATAAATTTCGAATTTAATTTAAAAAATATAAATAATAAAAATAATAAAAATAATAAAAATAATAAAAATAATATAAGAAATGTAAATAATATAAATAATATAAATAATATAAATAATATAGATAATATAAATAATATAAATAATATAAATAATATAAATATTATAAATAATATAAATAATAGCATTATTAAAGCTTTTAAAATATTTTTTACTATAGAATTATATTATATATAAGTATATTCTATATAGAAAATATACTTGAAATTTAAAATATATATTTAATATTAAAATATATATTAAATATTAAAATATATATTAAATATTAAAATATATATTAAATATTAAAATATATATTAAATATTAAAATATATATTAAATATTAAAAGGGTCGGCCTCGCGCGGCTAGGCTCGCTCGCTTCGCTCGCTCGCAAGGCCTACGCTCGGCCTCCCTATTACTCAAAACCCTAACTCTCACACAAATCACGTAACCCTCCACGTAACTCATCCACATCCACTACCCTCAACCACAACACCCTCACCCTCACCACTTCTCACACTTCCACCTTACAACCTACCTACCTACCTAACCCAGTTCAACCTACCTACCTAACCCAATTCAACCAACCTACCTACCCAGCCAAATCGTCGAAAAACAACGACTTTTCCATCACTTACACCCAAATCGTCGAAAAACACGTCTTCCATCAACAAACCTACCTACCCAAGGCCCAATTCAACCCACCTACCTAACCCAATTCAACCTACCTACCTAACCCAATTCAACCAACCTACCTACCCAGCCAAATCGTCAAAAAACAACGACTTTTCCATCACTTACACCCAAATCGTTAAAAAACACGTCTTCCATTAACAAACCTACCTACCCAAAGCCCAGTTCAACCCACCTACCTAACCCAGTTTAACCTACCTACCTAACCCAGTTTAACCAACCTACCTACCCAGCCAAATCGTCGAAAAACAACGACTTTTCCATCGCTTACAGCCAAACCGTCGAAAAACACATCTTCCATCACTACTTTCCTTACCCCACAGCTTACCCTACCTATTAAAGTCCTCACAGCTAATATTACCGCCTCAGGTCTCACCGCCCTACACCTAACCCTAACCCTCACCTAACCGCACCCACATACAACACCATATCCATCATTACACACATCACCATATCCACTACCGTAGGCCTCACTAGCACCGGCACTAACACTAGCACCGGCACCCGCCCGGCACTAGCACCCGCCCGGCACTGGCACCTGCCCGGCACCGGCACCTATAACAGCACACCTATTAACCTACCTACCCAAGGCCCTCCCAACTACTCCCACATTACGGCTTACGACAGCCATTAACAACCTCCCTACCTAAAGCCTCACTAACATCCTCACAGGCACTAACACTAACACTAGCACTAACACAAATACCGGCACTAACACCGGCACCTACAACAGCTCACACGCAATACTACATACATCGCTCTCACCGTAACTATTAACCGTAGCTATTAACCGTAGTTAACCGTAACTATTAACCGTAATTATTAACCGTAATTAACTGTAGCTATTAACCGTAACTATTAACCGTAATTAACCGTAACTATTGACTATAGTTAACCGTAACTATTAACTATAGCTATTAACCGTAGTTAACCGTGGCTATTAACGTAGCTATTGACGTAGCTATGGTGACCTTAGCATCACATAGAGGCTCCATTTCACTAAACTTAATAACGGTTTTTTTCGTCCGAATCGGGACGAGAAACCTGAGAGCAGAAACTGTCTTGCGATCGGGAAATAGGAAGCATCCACAAATCCTTGTGGACCTTCGTAAACTCCGGTACAAAGATTTATGCATGCCATATGTAAATTTTAGATTAAAGTTAAAGCCAATGTGTTTAATACTAACTTTACTTTGGCTCAATGTTTTCTTTTGCATTATACTCTTTATATATCACCACTTAGTTAGTTGTATATTTGCTATTCTTGTGATCATTCTTTTAAGCTAAAATCCCTTCAAATTAAACAATCTAAGCCTAAGCTTATTATCCACTAATCCTAGCTTTAGATAGATATAATCTAAGCTTTTTACCTATTAATCTTAGCTTTAAATAAATATAATCTAAGCTTTTTATTTACTAATCTTAGCTTTAAATAAATATAATCTAAGCTTTTTATTTATTAATCCTAGGTTTAAATGAATATAATTTAAGCTTTTTATTTACTAACTTTAACTTTAAATAGAGATAATCTAAGCTTTTTATTTATTAATCCTAGCTTTTACTCGATATAATCTAAGCTTTTAATCTAGTAATCCCAGCTTGAAATAAAAGATACAGAGTGTTTATGATTTTTATGCAGGTATGCACCACGTACCTCCGGCCTATAAACACTGGGGAGAGCAGTCCGCACGGTAAAAGTAAGGCTGCAATTGGTTGCCGTGAGGAGAGGTATTGATGCGGGATAAGGGAGAACTACTGGTGTGGTGTGAGTGATTGAGGTTATGATGCGGAATCTGTTTATTTACACGTGATAGGGAAGATGAGTAGACCAGAGACACATGCAATTGAAGAGTTAAATACATGTAGTTAATGCAATACCTCTAAACAGATGGCTTATATCTAGAAATTGCGGTGTATCTGTTAGCATAAACCCCAGCCCCTGTATAAATAAGCTATAGTTTTAGTAATCCAAGCTTCAATTAGACATGGAAAGTTTAGATTGTAAGTATAAAAGCTGGGACAGGCTGTAATAAATGCTTAGATCAAAGGGATTTAATGGATAGCAAATGGACACAGCAGGCTAGGATACTAGATATACACGGACAGGAGGTGGATAAATAAAGCTAGGACTGAGGATACGAAAGCTTGGATAACCTGTAATAAATGTCATAATTCCAGAGCTTTAGTAGACTGCAGGTGTATGATATCAAACTGGCTGTAATATACACGTTGTTCGTGTGGACTAGGTATACTAGCCCCTCATAAAGTTTGACATGACGCCCCGTCCAAGAAAGCTAGTGGTACCATATATTCAAGATGGCTCACATTCTACAGATTGACGAAATCCATTTTACCCGACGGCGAGTGTCTTTTTGTTGATTTGGGACTTGCTTAATAGATACATGACGCGACGTCAGTCACCATTGCTCCAATACACTAAAGCTTTTACATAGGTATCCCAGCATAAAGACCCGGCTTGAAGGAGGCAAAGTTATGTTGTTTAAAGCTGTTATGATTACCAGATCCAGTGTATGTTATAAGAGAGAGCTATCAAGTTCGAGCCATACCTAGGCTCTGATTGTGGCAATAAAGCATGAATCTCTGATATACACTTCAGAATCAAAGTGTCTGCAAACATAAGGTACAGTACAAGCGGAAGACCAATCTAAATCTTTGGAAGCCATCGTCGTAGCGAACTCTACCTCCCTTATTCCCAAGAGCCTTGATCAATAACTCGGGTGGACTCAATTCATTGAAGATCTATCACGGAAGGGAGAAGCTGCACTGTGTCTGGGATATAGCGCTTGATGTCTCTTTATTCGGCTCATAATGGTTGTTGTGACCGCCGTGCTATTCTTCAGCTGTCAAGAAAAAGCGAGATGGCTGCATGGGGTTATTGACAAACAGGGCGATGACGTTCATAGATATGGGGGAACAAAGGTCCGGTTTTCAGGCACACTTTATAATCAGTAGTCTGGACATAGTGATGATTGCTGGTGAAAGATGTGGTTATGAGACTTAATTGACTACATCTAGCTAAAAGTACTTGACATAGATGGGACGATGACTGAATATATGCTCAGTGACCTCCTGACACCCCTGAATACCCCTGAGAGCCAGGTACCAACAGATCGCTGTCATGAGGCCATGGCCTTCTTTTTCAGCAGTGATTGCAGCTCGAGATCCGGCTACCTGATCATTAACCAACCCTCTTGCGCCGCTATCGTGAGTCTCCCTTCGCAACGAAGCCGAACCCTTAGGTGTGGTAGACACCCCAGGTGACAGCAACACCACTGCACTGCATGTTTCCCCTTGACCCAACCTTCCCGTTCCACTGGTATTTGTTGATCGAGTCCCTGATGAGATCCCTGATGTCCTCATTGCCCACATAGGTCCAGATCGCAGAAGTATCCACCCCAAACGCGCAGGTTCCATATGTCGCCAAAGTGCGATGACCGAAGCCATTGATGGTCCATGTGCCGTCACCAGCAATGTTGTTGAAGATGCGCCAGCAGTCCGACACCTGCGGCGAGCCGTTGCTAGTGCGGTTCTCGAAGCTCGAGGCGCCGCAGTGGTTGTCCCTGGTCTTGAGGACTTGTGCCGGGTTCTCAGACGAGCCGTTTCCGCGCTTGTTGCGGGCCGGAGCAGCAACGGCCGCGGCGCCGGGAGTGTAGTGGACGAACTCATCGTCGGCGATCTTGAAGACGTTCTCGCTGGCGTTTGGGATGGTCACGGCGGTAACAGCCGGGTCGGCAGCGAGGTCGTTGGTGGTGGAAGAGCCACCTGCTGCCTCAACAGCAGTAGCGGTGGGAGCACACTCGGCACCTAGGAGAAAGGCGCTGACGGCGAGGGCAAGTTTGATGTTCATGGTGAAACGCATTGTAAGAGGTACAGCAGGTACTGAGGAGTAATGATTGGGTTGAAGGCAGGAAAGGATAGAGTAGATGAAATCAGACTGCGGTATTGGGCTCGATGTCCTGATGATAGAATTTCCAGTAAGAGCGGCTGGTCTTTGCCCTTTTATACATGTCTGGAGGTTCGCCGAATTCTTTTCCTTGAAGCTGTAGTTACTTCGACCGGTGTAAGGGTGTGTAGGGATTGTAGTTCAATGGTTACATCTGTTGGCTCGTTGGCTACCCTGTGTGGCAATAAGCGACCATGGAAAAGAGGCCTCTAAGACGGATTTGGTAGGCCGTTCAAGTCCAGTTTATGTCAGGATCGTGTGTTCTATGTTCGGTACCTTATTACCTACCAGCACCTTGCATTGCAACAACAGCATATGATATCGCCACGTGCCACTCCAATTCGCACCAGGATCGTGTGTTCTATGTAAGGCACTTACCGACACCTTGCATTCCAACAGCATCAGCATTAGGTAGTGTATCGGCTCATTTGACAGCCAACAAAATAGTCGGCACTGCAAAACTTCATGCATGGTTTCTGTAAATCAGCCTCTCACGCCCAAAATTGCATTTCGGTCTATCACAAACGAGATTAATAATTCTAACCCCTTAAGATACCTGTGTCCAAAA
Organism: Cercophora samala; assembly: GCA_030512305.1. NCBI lineage: Eukaryota > Fungi > Ascomycota > Sordariomycetes > Sordariales > Lasiosphaeriaceae > Cercophora > Cercophora samala. The sequence goes on from JAULSY010000112.1 coordinate 109,094, forward strand.
TTTGGGAGGGGCTGGCTTTCTGGTGGCCGAGAAAATAACGTTGTGGTATGGTGGTTCTTGTGTTGGCCACGATGTTGGTGGCTTGGAGTCTCGGTTAACCGGGTTTTTGGCAGTGAGCTCGTATAACTCGGATATAGGTATGCTGGGATCGTGTGTTCTCTATGCCTTCCAACACCTCAATTGACAGCCAACGCGAAGTCATCTACGTAACATCGTTCAGAGACAAATATTGGAAGTAAGCACTTGGTGAGGCGTAGTGACGGAGTTGGCGAATTGGTAATCAACGAAGGTTACTCAACCCTCTTCAATGTATTTCCAGGCGCATAGAACAGTTACCTAAACAAACCACCATGGTCCTGCAGATGTCCGTAAAGCTTGCAAATCACACGGCAAAGATACATGGATCCTTGGGTAGGGATTTGGGATGTTAAGCGGAAGGCGCAAAGTGTGGGTGACCAAGTCAGATTTCTCATGGGCGAATCACGGGCGAATTACTCCGTACGGACGAATCGCGGGCGTACTGTGACCAAGGTGATCAAAGTTATGATGGAGAGTAAGCCTTATGCACCAACATTGAATGTTTGTACGTATTAATGCTCTATGTTTGTTCATCACCTACCTGCTCAACAACAAAACTGGAGATCTGTTCTTGTTGCCTTTACACTTGAATTGTTGACCCAATAGGCCCAAACCTCATGTTCGACCACACGACCTTTCTGCATGATGTCAGCTCCTGTTTCCATGGTCCTATCGTTCTGAAAGAAGACCCACGCTTGAGTATTGATTGCTTGAGCAGTCCAGGGTTCATTATCCTCCCATGGACAAGGTCCACGCTTGACTCCAGGACGGTCCATGTCATCCTCCACTAGCAGGGTAGAGTCAAGCCAGGTATTCCATGTGTACCACTTCCAACAAGACTGATTAGCAGGCAAAGACCTCACAGCTCTCGGGCGTGCACTGACTCACATCAGCTGTGTCAATTGACATTACCAACACCATTGGCCGGTTCAACACCTGCCTTTGATGAGTCGTCCAGCCTTCATGCATCAACCAGTGATCTATTTCCGAAAAGACATCCGCCTGTGCAGCGCACATGTCCTCACTCAAGCCGCTTTGCTTGGGGAGGCCATCCCAGATTGGAGCTGGGACGTCGATTCTTTTTCCATCTTGGATGAAGAACTGATACTGGCGGTCTTTTTCCCAACGAGTCACAACCCTGGGAGTAAGTGTCAGCAATGCGTACATACCTAGCGTGTGGTTGTCAAAGCACAACACTCACGTGAAATTCCTGGTGGTATCAACCAGCTTGCCCTTTCCATAAAACTCCCTCGCCCCCATCCTGTACGGGTTATACTCGCACCCATATCTGGTACACTCTGGCGTCGTGAACCTGTCCTCGGGGTGAACATATCCTGGCTTGCAAAAAGGTCCGTTACATGGACTGTAGTCATCATGCTCGCAAATGTGTGATGACATCGAGTACGAATGCGCGTTCGAGTTCCTGTTTCCCACATGATCATCAGCAGCACATCACCCGCTTTAATACCGTACCACACACCACCGCCACCACAACTCACCAAACCGCAAACTCGGGACAACAAGCGCCATCGCTCTGCCAATCACTATCCTTTACTCCCTCCTTATTCGTCGCCGCCCTTCCCCCGACAAACCTCTGCCCGTCCTGACACCATCCGTCACAGTACCCAGTCCCGTACTCCGCCCCAGCCTCATTCCACGGCCGATGCCTCTCCACCCCCCCATCCGCATCCATAGCTACAAACCCCAGCGCAGCATTCACCCCACACCCCACCGTTGACAAATCCACCTCAAAGCTCAGCTCATTCCCCAACAGAACAAAAGTCTGGTATCTATCCTTTTTCTCCAGCAAAAACAGCCTCGAGCCGATGTTGGTCCCGAATTCAATCCTCGTCACAAGCTTTTGTGTCAGCGTGGTGTTGGCAGCAGTGACACCATAGTGCCAACGGTAGTCACCAGCGCCTTCGAGGAGACATTTAGACGTGCAGTTGTTGCTTGACCCAGGACTCTCATCACCCAGGTCGCAAACAGCGGGATTCCACCACTGGGTGCCATCCCGGTTTTGCTCCACGCAAGTGCGGTAGTTGTTGTCGTGGACCCAGCGCCAGTTGGCGTCGAGGACGAGCCCGGCGTTGGCTGTCGTGCAATTGGTTGGGGAGGTGCATTTGGTCCATTGGAAGGGGGGGTGGTTTTCGGGGTTGAGGTTGCCCTTCTTTTGGGCGTGGACTACGGAGGTGAGCAGGAGGGGGAGGAGGAGGAGGGAGAAGAGGCGGGTCATTGTGGGCAACGTGGAACAAGTACACCGTGGAGCGGGAAGAAAGTTTAATGGCAAAGAGGAGGAGGTCAAGGTTTCACTTTATGAACGTCTATGTTCCAGTCTCTCGTAGGTAGGGAAAGGCTCAGCCACAATGAAAAAGGTGAAGGTGTCGGGACGGGAAGCGAATTGCGGGGAATTTATATTGCCAATACACCCTGAATCCTCCATTGTGACGCAAGCCGTCAGCAGCAATTTGTATCGCTTTGGGTTTGAGGCTGTAAGCTTTCGTTAGCTAAGTGAGTGTTTTACTGTTGGTACGTGGCGCCGAACCATGGAAGTGATTGGGGTCAAGGTGCGGGACACAGAGGTGCCGGAGCAGTAGTCCCTGTAGTGGCATGCAACTGGCTTTGGTTAGTGGTTGAGTCCGAGGTTGTTATGTTGCAGCTTTTGTTGAAGCTGAAGAAGTAGATGAACTGCCAAAGCTGACCTTTGGCGCTTTGTAGTGTCATATTGGGATAATCTGAAAACAATTACCTATTCATAGGATTACCAACCTCTGCTTACCTTGCTCTTCCTCAACCTCTCTTTTTACCTCCATATATATAGGTACCTTTTAACTCACTCCTCTCTGTTAAACTTCTCTCGCTTGCATCGCTCTCTGTTCTTCAGCTGCTTTTCAAAACCCCCTCCACATTAACTATATGTGTCTAGAACTAATGTGGGAAGACTGGCCGCACCTAGTGCGTGGGTCAGGCAGAGGGGCTCTCAGGGCATGGTGCCTCACACTACATCATTATAATGTTCACTTCATGTTTCTTTCTTGCTGGGCCACGACAGCTCATCTCCCTTTGGCCTCTAGATCCTTTGGCGAGCCCAAAGCCAGTCTTTCGTACCTTACAATTGCATATGCGGGTTTAAAACTAGGTATCGGAGTTGCGCAACGCGGAAAGTTCTGATAGGCCGGGATTTGCAACATGGCCCCGCATACGTGCCCAACATGCAGCAGTTTTGCCAGTCCTAGGCCAGTGCCATGATTTGTTAGGAGAATAAGTAGTGGGGGGTGTTAGTAAGAAAGGGACAACGGCTCGTTGAATATTTATCCATGCTAAATGGTAATAGCTGGCCATTCGGATTCCACACCATTTTCGTTTCCAACATCCTCTTGATTTTCTTTTTCTACCGACAACTCACACACCCCGATTAATCCGAATCTAACTGCATCTCTGTCCTGGAACCAACTCTCACGCTCGTGGCGAACATGCTTGAGCCTTCTGCCAGCGCCCAGCTAAAACACACTCTCCAAGCGACATCAAGATACCACATGTCTCCCAACGGCATCTCGGCACCGACCGACCATATTGAAAGTGAGAACCGGCGGTTGAAAGAAAAGTGCAAAGAGATCAAGGCCGAGAGGGACGCAGTACGCAACGTGATAGACAAGGCAATTGGGGACGTGATGGCTCTGCAGAAAGAGCTAGAGGGGAAACATGATCTGCTAAAACAGAAGGACGCCGATGTTGAATATTGGAAGGGCAAAACACACGACCTGCAAGCTCAGCTGGCAGAACGAGAGCAGGCGGATGGCGCTAAGGAACAGCAGATGGAGTCTCAGATGCCGAATGGCGATGAGATAGCCGAGCTCCGGCGCCTGCTGAACTTTTACAAAGTTAATGCCGAGAAGGTTTCTCGTCAGGCGAGGGAGGCCAAGGAAAGCAATCGATCGCTCGAGGCTTCGCTTCGAGACAAGGACAGCAACATCAAGGGCCTGGAGTCACTGATTGGCGACTTAAAGCAGCAACTGGACAGCAAATAACAAGTGTCGCAGTCGCCATGCCTGGTTGGGCATCACCGAGAAGTCTTAGCTGCGGCCGCTGCGCTACCTACCGTACGGAGTATAGGTAGTCTTAACTGTGGACAACTTGAAGTGGGGCAAGCTGCAGCTACGGGATGCTTTGTACTGGTACATGTTGATGTGTCTTAGCGCTGGGTAGTACGTACACGATGGGTGACTAAATATGCAGAAACATGGGATTTGGCTGTTAGGCATTATTACATAGGGCATTCTGAAATTCGGCTTACCCGTTTTTGTAAAAATGCTGTAACCTGTCAAATTAGTCAGAGGGACCCGCTATTAGGAAATTAATACCTTAGTAGTAAGACCTAAGCCACTAGGTTCGGCTTTAACTAGCCACCCGGTTCTCTCCTTTATATAATATTAGAATTAAATACTTTTTAACCCTTATATTAGATTTAATAATTTATAGTTAAACTATTATTTTATTATACTTTAATTAAAGCTATTACTATTATATTAACCTTATAAAATATAATAACCTTACGTTATTATAATATTAAATAATAGCCTTACGGATTACTTCGGAGTAATAAAAGAAAAAAGTATTGTTTTTTTTAATAGTCTTAAAGATTAAAATAGCTTTAAAAGAAATATTTACGCTATCGCTTAAAATTAATAATACTATATTAATCTTAATAATTATAAGCTGCTTTTTTATAAAGTTACCGTTATAGTTATTAAAGACTTTAAATATATTAAAAAATAA